>JASTWK010000622.1:87500-102367 GCA_030770225.1 Temnothorax unifasciatus
AAAAAATTACTAATTGCATAAAAATTAATAATATTTAGGTAAAAGTGAATTACAGATTACTTAAAGAATTCGTAATTTGTCAGAGAAAAATTTCTAGTTCGTTAAAGTGATGCTGAAGCCGTCTGTTTTACCGGCTTTTTTTGTCGGCACGTAGTATCGTATTAATTTGACAGAATTAAAAATTCTTCTCCAGAATTGCAGTACATACATTAATGATTCAAGGGAACTCCGATTTTATATAGAAAACAAAAAAAATTACAAAAGTAGGGGAGAGTTGGCAATTACCGAGCCCCTAAGAACCGAAGCGTATATCTAAGCTCAGAAATGCTTCAAAAAAACAAACTGTGCAGTTTTAGATAGGTCATTTATTTGGCTATCCATATATCATACCAATAATGTTGAAAGTTAAACACAAACTAAAATAATTTAATAATTTTTCAAAAAGTGAGAAAACACGGTATTATCAAACTGGTCTGATAATATCGTGACCAGGTTTGATAAAATCGTGCCCAGTTTGATAACACCGCATTTTCTCACTTTTTGAAAAATTATTAATATTTTAGTTTGTGACATGAGGTAGAACATAATAAAAAATATTTTTTTATATTTATGCATTAATGTGGTAGGTACCTACATATAAAAATAAATGAATGTGTTAAAAAATAACGATCAGTCTCCAAAATTCTATCAATCTCAAAATTTCAACTTAAAAACATTAAACGGCACTTAAATAGTTTTCATTAAATTGCCGTAACGTAACATTTTCATGCTCGACACTTTCGCACATACGTTTGACAATAGCGCGAAATTATCAAACTCAATCATTTCACTTTATAACCTTAAAATATATAGGAAAGAAAGGCGTGTTTCTAAAATAACTTTGCAACCTAGTTTTATAGTGTTTTAGCTTATCAAATCCGTCAGGATTATTTCTCTAATAAAAATATTATGTTACTCATCTCTTATCGAAACTACCAGCAAAATTGCAACGAGCAAGCAGAGAAGCTTCCAGAGCGCACTGTGTTTACATGGACGGCCGGAACGCATTGACGGCGCATGCGGGTGGGGTATTTCGTGTTACTCTATGATATTAACATCATTGTAGGCGCGTAATACAAATAGTTATTGAGATAAACAATGGCGCGGAATTGTCAACCGCGCGGTAATTGCCAACTCTCCCCTATAATAATATATAAAAATTTAAAAATTAAATAGTAAAATAATTAAGAGGTTTCTCATGACTTTAATATTTTATTTACTGTAAAACCGTACTTTTTTGGTGAAATAAAATATTAAACAATGTTTTTATTTATTTTATATTTTATTAATTAGATATTTATTTATATACAAGTATTTGGATATTTATTTGTATACTGAACATATCATACCGAGCTCTTTATTCTATTCTACTTTTGCGATTTCTGTTTCATCTATATCTCCGTTTTTAATAATCGGTGGCTGCAAGTTTACAAGGACGCCACACATAAATACAATATTATCGGCATGAGGAAGCATATCGATTGAAAATTTATCCAAAATTTTGTAGATTCTCAATCTTTGCATAATTCTTTCGATGTGAATTCTCACTTTCGCGACTTTACACGTTCTCTCTACATCTTCAGCCGAAAACTGTGGATTGCATAAGAATGGCGGCATAACAATTAGAGCTCCTTTTCCATTTTCACCAATAACAGTTTGAATTCCTTTATCCGCGAGGACAACATCACCAGGCTCGAGCAAGTCTAATATCCCTGAATTAATAGTGATTTGACTATCACTAGTTCGTCCTCCATAACAATTCGAGACAAATGAAATTAAACCATTCGGAGTGCATCCAACAAGAATTTTTACTGTAAAGCCTTTCTTATAATGCGAATACAGGTACACCCGATTTTCTACAGTATTTGGTTGTTCCATCTTTATTTCGGTACAATCGATAATTACTCTGCAATCCTTGTACGATGTTTTGAAAACTTCGGGCAAAGTATTTTGAACTACTTCTCGACAAGGTCAGAAAATGAATCGACTACAAGCAACTCTTAATAATTGCAAAGTAGTATAAAAGATACGAGAGGTAGTTGTTCTATGAATGCGAAATAAAACTCCTATGGCTGAGAATGACATTCCACTTTTCATCTTAAAGAGAAATATAAGAAGCCGATTTTTTGTAGAAATCTTCTTTGGTTTGTTATCGGGTAATAATTTGAGCAGCAATTAAAAAGTGGATAAGGTGACACCGCCAAGATCAAGCATTTCTTGCTCCTTTGTTATGCCTTTGTTATCCTTTGTTGACAATATGCCATGAAAACCTGTTGTACACACTATTGAATTTTTCAAATTAGACGTATCAGGACCAATCGCTTTTTTGATCTGAACAATATCAGAACCGCAACATTTGTCTCTCATATGCCTTCTCTTAACAATTTGTAAGCCACGATTTTCAGGTATATATACTTGAGTTTGTGCATGGCAAATCTCATTATGCACATATTGAGTGCATATAAACATCTCTGTTCTTTCATAGAGATTTTTACAATTCACAGTAGTTTCTAACATCGAAACCTGAACCTCCTGATTAACTTTAAATGATGGTGCAGGGGCCTCGATTAATTTATCAAAATAACAAGACTGCTCTTGCGGTTCCTCTAAAGTATTTTTTCCAGCACCAACTTTCTTTACATTGTTCTTGACACACAATGTATTGCATATTCTTCGACGCATATGTCTGTTGAATCTACACAAAATAATACACACTTAATTATATTTTATTCTATAAATCATAATTTAAATTTTACTACAAACAAGTAATTATAATTTTTATTTACCGTTGAATTGAAGATTTCTCGGTAGAACTTAATTCATTATTTTTTTTTGCCGAGATGCTCGGAACGTAACTCGGACTTGATTGTATTGAAGATGAACGATTCCCCACAAAGTGTGCACTGCAAATTCGTGAATATTTTGTTGGTTGCCAATCATGTGAGCTACAGACAAATCGTTTCAAAAATTATTTGTATGACAACATAGTACAAATTATTTTGGTATTTATTTAAAATACGGGCCTCACCTCCAATATCGATAAAATTATGCTTAACCGACGCGTTTTTGCACGAAACGAAAGAATCTGGAAGAAAAACGCGGCGGTCTGCCTCGCAAAGCGAGATATTAATCGTTAAAGTTGACGACTATTCAGGTTAGAAAACCTGTCACATCGATGAAATGTAACGACATGTACATGCCCCGTGGCCACATGTCGATTAAGCATAATTTTATTGATATTGGAGGTGAGACCCGTATTCTAAATAAATACCATTATTTTAAACGAGGGGAAATATGATCATATAATCTCAAAGAATGTACTTACTTTATTTTTTGTACCCAACGTATCCACATTTTTCGCTGCTCAATCTTATAAATCGCTTTTGGAAAGAAATACATTTTATTTCTGAACTTGTATTGTGAAATACGTTCTTACACGTGTGCACGTAACAATTTAAATTTCCTTTCCGCAATTTTTCCATTACGATGTATTAGAAAACTCCAGCAAATAATGCAAATTTCGGCCACCATGGGCGCTCTAAGTCCTACTTTTCCACTATAGTATACCAGCGCACGGAGCGAATTATCCCTTACAATCAACTTAACGTCCAAAAAACTGATACACTTATTTTCCTCGTATTCGATGGTAAATTTGATTCTTTCGTAATTATTAAATTTATTGAGGATGTCGAATTAATTGCTTCGAAAGTAGACAAATCAAACATGTCCATAGGGTACCGTATCTTAAACAAACTCAGTAACATTATTAGGGTTTAAAAAATCATATAATATTGCTAGTGCCGGGAATTTTTTAGAAAACGTTTGAGTATGTTCAGAACTATTCGAAAAATATTTTACATAAACCGGAACTCCGAGATTCTACATAGCATATCACTCTATTCTCTCCAAGTACGTGACGCTTGGGCGATATAAATTTATAAAAAAATCTTGCAATATAGCTAGTGTCGGAAACTCTTCAGAAAATGCTTCAGTATGCTCAGAACTATTCAAAAAATATTTTAGATAAACCGGTACTCCGACATTTCGTACAGCATATCATTCTATTCTCTCTAAGTACTCGTCTTTCGGGCGGTATTAATTTATAAAAAAATTATGTAACATTGCTAGTCCCGGGAACTTAAAAAAAAATGCTTTAGTAGTTCAGAACTATTAAAAAAATGTTTTATATAAACCGGAACTCCGAGATTTCGTCGGTATCTCACTCTATGCTATGGAAAATAGATAATTTTTTCAATGGATTTTTTTGGCAAAATTACCAGAACTACCGCTAAAAAATATCAGGAACTATAAAACTCGACTGCATGCGACAAGAACTCCCTTTTATTTTTGTTCTGCTGAAAAATGATATGCCAACTTCGGTATGGGAAATTCACCCCACTCCCATCCTGTCTCCTCGTGAGCTTCACGTATGCATCAGCTGGTGTATTTGTTGTAACTGCGTCTAATTGGAAATTAACGAGATTCTCACTGTCTCTATTTATTATCTAGCGAAACCACTGCCAAGGGAACGGGCTTGGAAAAATTAGCGGGGGAAGAAGACCCTGTTGAGCTTAATTTTAGTCTGGCACTGTAAGGAGACATAAGAGGTGTAGCATAAGTAAGAGATGGCAACATCGCCAGTAAAATACCACTATTTTCATCGTTTTCTTACTTACTCGGTTAGGCGCCGGAGCGCGTCCAAACAAATGATACTTCGATATCAGCTTCTTGATGTACGCTTGCTGTCCGATGCACATCCTCTTTTTTTGACACAATCTTTTCTTATCTTTATACCAGGCAGTAAGATATAAGGAGACCGATCTCCGTACTATGAAAGTGGGTCAATTTTTGGGCGAAAGTTGGTGGCGCTGGTGTTCCAAAAACGGTACCCTGGTGGAATAATTTTACAACAATTTATACGTATTTCTATGAAAAATTACCATCTTCTACAACAAATCACAAATTTCTGTGTATAATCATATATAATCATATTTTATGTACATTATTACATTTATATATGATTATATATGATTATATATGATTATATATAGGCAAAAAATGGACAATGCAAAAATAATAAAAAAAACAATGCAAAAATTATCTTTTCAATTATTTTCTAATTCTTTTTCTTATTATTTTTTCTTATACATACGAACAGCTAGAGATTATACAAGAGAAAAAAAAACATATATGGACATATATGGACATATTTTACATAATATTTTATATAATATTATATGATTATATATATTTAGATATGTTTTTATATAAAAAAAGTTACCCCCCCCCCTCCGGAAAAGACGTAGTTCTACGTCAAAATTTTTTACCGGGACGTGTCGGCACGTACTGTCGTCGCCAAGTTGACACTTGAACATTGAAACGAATCGTCATGTGACCCACCGATGATGGAACACAAGCGCTACGAGTGGTAACATTTAACACTCAACTTTCGCCCAAAATCAGGCCAGGTTTTTGCGGGTAGCCAAGTATGGAGATCGGTCTTCTTATATCTTACTCCCTGCTTTATACCCACATAGTAGGGGAGACCGGGGCTGAACCGCTAGCGGGGTTGATCCGCCAAATCAAATATCTCGGAACCTGTATATTGTGCGAACTCGCTATTAACATTGTAAACGCTGCTTATGGTACCCATGTGACCAACGGAGTTTCGGCAGGTTACCTGCCGTATTATGATTTTTACGAGGGCAAACGTGTTTTCGGAAGGTGAAAGTGAAATTTTCTGCGCGTGGAAATATTGTAATATCTGCAATAATATTTGCTCTCCAAATCTCGAGGTACGTGATTATAAAGAGTAATGCATGCTGAACACGAATCCAGTGTAGTTTTTTCATTATCGTTGATGTCTAATATTTCGTGGGCGATCAAACCTGAAACTTATGTTTGGGGCTTATCCGCCAGTAAGCACCCGGGGTTGGTCCGCCAGTCTCGTCACTGTGGCGCGCCGGGCGCACGACTTCAGCTCACGGCGATTTCAGGTTAGGTTTCCCTCAAGCGTGATTCTGTCTTCCCTTGCACGTGCGTCAGTTTGTATAGGAGGGAAATGGTACGCACGTATCGTCGCAAAACGGGTGTTTTGGCCGACCGAAAAGATGGCGGACCGTTATTTTCGAAATTGCTCGCGCTCACGGCACGTACGGCGAGGTACGGCGAGGCACGGCACGGTTCTGAGATCCCGCGATTTCCGTGTGAGAGTTGACATGCCGCGCGCGCGGTAGATCGTCGTTGCTGGTCGTTGTGTCAGTGACAGTCGCGCTCGCGCGTGTGACCGCATCGTCCAGTGTTTGCCGCATCGTCTCAGCGTCATTGTCGCCGCCGTTGTAGTGGTGGTGGTGTCGGTGGTGGTTATCGTCGTCGTCGTCGTCGTCGTCGTCGTCGTCGTCGTCGTGGTGGTCGTGGCCGTCATCATCGTCGTCGTTGCTCCGTACAAAGCGACGTAAATCACAGATTCCCTGAGTCCTGACGGAGCGATTCCGACGACGTGTCGGCGCGTCGAGGAATCGGCGCGAGGACGCCGTCAACAAGGAGTAACTCAAGAAAGCAGTTCTTGCGGTGAGAAAAGATAAAATAAAAAAATGCCACACAAACAGAACAGCAGTCTTCGACGAGCGGGCGTAAATCTAAATCAAGGAAGCAGCAGCGGTCGGATTCTGAATACTTGGATAATACGTGCTGCGTGTGCTCAGAGAAGTTGACAATAAACAGAGCACATGAAAAACATTGCATTGCGTGCGAGCGTAGGGAACACAACACATGCGTGCCCTACTTGTCAGGATCTGCTGTATTTACGTGCTTAAATTGTTTTGTGGAATAAGTAAAAAAAATGTTTCGCATACAAATTTTTAATAAATTTTTATATTTTTCTTTAAAAAAAAAATTATTAAAATGTATCCTATCATTTTTCAGGATTAGATGTATATGTATTGAAAACGCAGTGTGGCGGATAAACCCCGGGGAGGTGGCGGTTCAACCCCGGCATTTTTGAGATTTCAATTTTTGCACCGTTGTCGTTTTTGCTCTATACCGGTTAAACAAACCAACATAGATAAAAATTTCCTATATAAATTTTGTAGCTAAAGGTTACAATAGTATACCACATTTAACTAAAATTATTTATTTTGTTGTTAAAAATCGGCACCAAAAAAAAACTAGCGGTTTAGCCCCGGTCTCCCCTACTGACAATTTCCGGTAGTCATCTTGAAGTTCCTTTTTATGTGGTTCAGCAACTGATAAATCACCTCGCTGCTTGTTGACAGCACTAGATCGTCATCTACGTAGAGCAATACGTACAGTTCATGTCCTTCAACTGTCCCACAAAATACGCATGGGTCTGCTGCACTTGGCACTAGGTTAGGTTGAACTCCTTGAGACAATCAGTGAACGCCCTTATTCCACGCTCTTGAAGCTTGCATTAATCCATACAAGGTTTTCCTCAGACGGCACATTAGTTCTTGGTGTTAATTTTGAGTCCTTTTGGAACCTCCATAAAAATCTCTTTTTTTTAATTCATCGTTGAGGAAACGCTGTCTTGACGTCAAACTGGACGATTTCCAAATCTCTCTTTGCTGCGACGCACAACATGATTTTTATTGAGTCATATTTCACTACATGGAAAAATACCTCACTGTAGTCTACTCCTTCGTGTTGACTCTGGCCACCATACGAGCCTTCGTTTTTGTCTCGGTTGAACCGGCCACACTTTTTGCTTTGTATACCCACTTGCACGTAATAATGTTTCGTCCGGGTGGTCGTGGCACGAGCTCCCAAGTCTCGTTTCTTTTTTGGGCTTCAAGCTTCTTATTCATCGCTTGCTTCCGTTTTGCCGCATTTTTCGAATTTATGGCCTCTTCATAGCTATTTATTCATAGCTATTTTCTTCCTCAATTATTGCGCAATGCCCTTGCGCCTCATATCAATCTGGTTGGTAGATATAGAGTCGTATATATAGCCCCTTTCGCCGGCTTGGTCCTCAACGACTTCAGCAAACTCATCAGGAATCGCTACGGAATCTCTATCGTCATCGTCTTCATTTGCCACCTCATCTTCTTCAACTGCTTTCTTGTTCTGCTGTTCCACGCTTTCGTCCTCCTTTGTATCATCTATATTAACAGTCAGTGCTTGCTCCGTCTCTAGTAACCTTTCGGCTATATAATTCTCATCAAACTTGACATTGCAGCTGATGATCACTTTTCTCTTTATCGGATCGTACAGTCTATAGTTCTTCGACGTTGACTCATAGCCTACGAGGTATACCTTTCTAGCTTTCGCGTCCCATTTCTTTTTTCCGAGTTCTTTTGGTACATGCATGTACGCTTTTGTGCAAAAAATCTTTAAGTGGCTCAAGTTTGGCTTCACATCAAATCACTGCTCAAAAGGTGTTTTGTTTATGTTGCAAGAATTTGGATTCTGTTCAAGATATATACAGCAGCTCAAACCGCTTTAGACCATAGGCTTGTTTAAAGTCCACTCGCCAGTTGCATCGTCGCTGACTCTTGAATCGTTCGATTCTCTCGTTCCACACGACCATTTTGCTCTGGTGTATATGTGGACGTTCGCTTAACACACCTCTTTCCTGTAACAACTTGTCCTGGTAAAAATTTCCGTTAGAAACAGTTAGAAACAGATAGAATTTGTGACGGTATGTAACGGAATCCTATCCGCTGTAACTGCAAGCTTGAAAAGAAAATTCTAGCCCTATCCGTTTCTGTAAGCAGCACTATTGTATCTGCAAATACAGACAGAAAATGTAACTGTATCTAATGGAAATCTATCGGCATACAGCATCTATAAGCTTTTGCAATAGAAAAACTTGTCTGTTTCTGTCCGCATTCTGTACGCATCAGATGCTGACGGTATCTATCCGTAAATGCGGATACCGCATCCATCTGCATCTGTACGCAATGTCGACCTATAGGATTTTGTCTGCAACTACGGATACGAATCCTGTATGTTTCTGTCCGCAGTCTGTACGCATCAGATGCTGACGGTATCTATCCGTAAATGCGAATACCACATCCATCTGCATCTGTACGCAATGTCGACCTATAAAAATTTGTCTGCAACTACGGATACAAATCCTATATGTTTCTGTCCGCAGTCTGTACGCATCAGATGCTGACGGTATCTATCCGTAAATGCGGATAACACATTCATCTACATCTGTATGCAATGCCGACCTATAAGAATCTGTCTGTAACTACGGATGCGATTCCTGTCTGTTTCTGTCCGCATCCTATACACATCAGATGTTGACGGTATTTTTTCGCACTTGCGGATAACATATCGGATATATCCATATATCTGCATCTGTATGCAATGCCGACCTATAGGAATCTGTCTGTAACTACGAATACGATTCCTGTCTGTTTCTGTCCGCATCCTATACACATCAGATGTTGACGGTATTTTTCCGCACTTGCGGATAACATATCGGATATATCCATCTGCATCTGTATGCAATGCCGACCTATAGGAATCTGTCTGTAACTACGGATACGATTCCTGTCTGTTTCTGTCCGCAGTCTGTACACATCAGATGCTGACGGTATCCATACGTAAATGCTGATAGTACATCATAGTATATCCATCTGCATTTGTATGTAATGCCGACTAGTTTGCGACGACGCCGCTAGGCGGCGCATGATGGAAAGCGTTTCTCAAATTTGAAATACAACCAGCCATAATATATAAGCAGGCGTTCTGTCAGGCGACAACCAAAAAAATTACAGTGTCGTAACTGGAGGAATCCCTTCTCCTGGCGTTTAAAGGTAGAATCTACCTGATAACTACAAACCTCCCACAATGTACATGTATTTGCAGTAATAAGAAATGAATAAAATGCATTTGCAGTTAAAAACGGATAGAGCGGGCAAATCATAATTGCATGCAAATGCAGATAGATATCCTGCCTGGTTTTGCAATCAGATGCGGATAGACATTCAAAATTGGCTATGTATAAAAACGGATAGGATTCGTAATTACGTTTGCGCATAAATTCGGATAAGTTCCGTTCCGTTAGGAATCAGTTAGATGCAGTTAACCTTTCCTACCGTCTTTGCGTACACAGTCTTATAGAATCTGCAACACTTTTCATCTGTTTCTATCCGTAATTGCAGGGAAAGAAACGCATAGTAAAACAGTCAAAAACGGATAGAATGCACGTTCTATCCGTTTCTAACGGTAATTTTTACCAGGGTGGCGACTCTTTTGTTGACGAACTCCAATCCGTTATCCGTTTGGAGGGATTTTACTTACTCGATGTCCAGTCACGACTTCCACTGCCTTCAGTTGATCACCGATTCTGCTGCTAACATCAGACTTATGCGTGAGGAAGTGCACATAGCGAAAAACCCATAGTTTTATCTTTGAACACCAAGAGATATCTGTAACTTGCCACTGATATCACATTCATAGGACCACAGACATCTGCATGAAGTCTTTCGCCGGGCTGACACTCGTGCTTTTTCACCGACAGATGAGAAACTCGATGCATTTTTCCCACAGCGCAATCTCCGCAAAAAAAGTTTTTTTCCTCTGAGAAAGACACATCGTCCACAATATTCTTTACCATGTTCTTCACTACGCTTACTTCACCCAAATGTCCGAGTCTTTGGTGCCATACGAAGTGACGGTACTGTCACACTGTTCGCTACTATTTTATTTTTTAAACGAAATTTCCAGTCAATACTGGTTCAGACTGTCTTTGACACCGATCACCGCAATTTTTCCATCCGGATATCGCAACTTATAACTGCGCTCCTTTTCAACCATCACGAAGCCTCGTGACGTTGCTGTTCCAGTGGAGAAAAGGTTTGGCCCGAGACCAGGCACATACTGCACATTTTTCAAGATACACTTATTCCAGCTTGTACCATTCCACATTGACGCACGTATTGTATCATGTCCATGAATTGGGAGCTTCTCATTACTCGTGACTCTAACGTACTTCTCTGAAGGACTCTCATTTAGTTCGCTAAACCACTCTTTTCGACTCGTCATGTGTTGCGACGCACCTGAGTCAACAATCCACACGTGTTTCAGCGCGGCATTCTAAATTTTATTCGGCATCACTGCAAAAGCAACCGGCTGTTTCTTATCCGTGTTTCCTTTCTTCTGTTTCTGTGGACACTCATGACGCCAGTGTCCAGTCTCGCCACAGTTGTGGGACTCTGTATACTTCTTCTGCTTGGCGATTGATACTTGGTTCTCTTTAAAACCTGACCTTAAGCTTTGACCAATTTTCTGTGCGGAAAACGCCACATCATCTGTATCACTGTTTTTATTTAACTGATCCTCTTTCTGTCGTAGACGTGACAGCAAATTATCCAGATTGCGCCTTTCTTTTATGTTGTACCACACCGTCTTGAAGTTTTGGAAACGCGGTAACAGGATGCTGATAATTCTTAACATTTTCATATTATCAGACAGTTTCTCTCCCTGGTCCTCAATCTCTGAAGCGAGCTTTATGACTTTAGATATATACGTCGTAACTGATTCATCCTCAACCATTTTTAACGTAAAATACTCTTTGTAGAGAATCATAACACTTACTTCACTTTTTTGGCATAAATTGCGCTGAGTTTATCATAAAGGACTATGCCCAGTTTTATATGAAAATTTGGCCCCCCGGCGAACAGCAATGAGACATGGCTAGAATTGTAGGGCATCAAAAAGGGATTAAAAATTTCCATACCTCAGAAATGTGTAACGGGTCCCCTGAGTGCTAGAGCTGTCCAAAGTTCGCAATTATGACCATATTATGACCATGTACCACTGGTCTGGTCCGATCTTTCTGCGTCCAGGCCTTTCTGCGGTAACGGAGATACGGATTGTACCAAAGACATTGAAATAATACGCGATTTTTGGCGTAACTCTGGTATAAGCAACTAAAGGATACCAAACTGCACCAGAACCAATAGCAACCACCGATGGCAACTTTGGTATAATGTACCAAACCATACCAAACGATCGTCAAAAATCGCCTAATATGTGTAGAATGTATTTGGTACAATTTATTAACCTGGCTAACAAGGAAAGGTACGGAAGTGTACTCCTCCGATTTTGATGAACTTTTAAAATGTTGTTTTTTAGACAAAAATAAGGAACACGTATTTTTTTATACGTGTCCATATGCATGTTTAGGGGCTAAAACACTCTTCGAAAAATATCGACTTTTCTCTTTCGGGCCTAATAATTCCGAAACTACTTATAAAAAATAGAAAAAAATTTTTTAAATAAAAGTTGAATGGTTTAAGGTAAACGTCCCAGTGGCCGGACACGTCCCAGTGGCCGGACCATTGGAGAAAAATATTTACTATTTATTTAAACAATTAAAAATGAAAATAATAATTATTGTAAAAAAAACTTTAATATTTAACAATTAATTGGGAAAAAGAAGTAAACTTAATTAAACATTTTTGTATTTAAAAAAATTGATTAAATAAGCATGTGTCTGTTGTTTATCAAAATGATAGCCAATCGTTAACAGATTCGTTAAGCGCAAGCATATAGCTAATAGTATAAAAATTGGATATTTAATTATATTGGTAAATAAATAATCAATTATCTAATTTTAGAGATTAGTTAGAAACTCGTTTTGACGAAATTCATTCTAAAAATCACGATTAAAACGATAATTTTGAGTGTCCGGATACTGGTACATTAAAAATATCAGTATTCCCAATCGCCGGACTCATGTGCGAACGCAATTTGTCAAAAAATGAGAGGTTAGTGTCATGCAGTGTCGCTTGTTGGAATCGATAGATTTTTGCGGTAAGTGTAATAATTACATGTTTTTAAAGGCATTTAATTGCCTGTGAGACTTTTTAAAACTACTCACTGACAATTTATCTTCATTTATGAATGTTAAAATAAGTTATTAATTCATAATAGCTATTGTTATAATAATCAAAGTCAAAATTTATTTTTTATAACCTCATTGAGCATGTGGAAAGTCTTTTTAAAATTATGAATAAATATATTAGAGATTAAAAATACTCAATTAATTAATAGAAAACTAAATTTTTATTCTTATAAGTAAAATGAAGACAAAAAAGCAAGTAAGAGACAATGATGCTCAGTCATCATTGACAAATGCACTGCATGATGTTCGTCGAGAGATTCCGCTTAGACAAGCCAGCAAAATGTACGGAATTTCAAAAAGTACGCTACACGATAAATTAAGAAATAAATCAAAAATTGACTGTACAATGGGACCATCGCCCATTCTGGCCATAACCTATTTCAGCTGTCCGGCCACTGGGACAAGTATGTCCGGACACTAAGCCACAACCTATTTCAGCTGTCCGGCCACTGGTACATTGACACGCTCCATTATTTATATAAATATTAAATTATTAATTAATATATGTGAGTTAAAATAATTTTTTCCTGTTTAAGGGAATCTTAAGTTTTCGAATGAATACAAATATTTATATTAAACATCTTTCTAAATATTATAAATTGTATTATTTATGACAAATCATGCTTAACCGTCCGGCCACTGGGACGTTTACCTTAAAGAGTACTTTTAAACAATAATAAAAAATTTCATTTTTTAATAATTTGTAATTTAGATTAGGCCATTATATGCTCACCAGACCTTAATTAAATAATTAAAATTTATTGTTTTGTACTTCGTGAGTACCCTTCTATCGATTAATATATGACAAGGATGAAATTAGCAGAGATATGGTCTTGCTATTGTTAGTGTCTTGTTCTGTCGCTATCGCATTGGCCGCCACGACTTCCCTTGCATATATATTTTATAAGTCCCTTGCACGTAGAGCAGCGTTCACTTATTGTTAGAATTTCCATAGTTTGTAATTGCTGCCGTTCAACTTGTGCATAAACGAAACTTGCATCGGCTCACTCATTTTTCTCGACTGTCTTTATGTGCGTGTACTACCCGTTACGCACGAGGCCGCAATATCTTTCGAGTTGCGACGAACTCACTCTCACTCAATATTCACGAAATACTCAAGACAAAGCCTTCTGCACTTTCTAGATAGAGCGCTCTGGGCCAATAACCTGTTGGATTTAAGGCGAGTAAATTAACTGCGAATTATAGTATATTAATAGTTGAGAAAAACTGAGAATTTATTGCCGGGCGGAATTAATACGTGTTACACGCGTTATACCACGAGATCGAGAGAGCGAGCAACGTAGTGCTCGTAATTGCTGAACTGTTATAGTCTTTGGAGTCGTTGACTTACATGGATTCTAGGTCTTACGCATATGTACCTATATACGGTGTACTTTTCAACAAATCATTATAATGCTCATATTCTTTTATAATGTAATGTAAAAAAATATTTTTTTTATATTATAACAAACAAATCGTCACCATCCAATCATATAATAGTACTAAGCCTTTTTCTTTTATTAAAGCAAATAAATTGCCGTTACTTTATTATTAAATAATTAATGTTTTTGTTTTAAAATTCAAAAAATAAAGCAATTTAATCCACTCTTTAAAAATATAATGAGATTATTTAACTAAATTTCTTATAATGATCTCAAAAGTGCAACCTAAAAATTACATAAACAAATTAATAAACGGCGTATACGAGTCAGGCGCGGTGCGCAAATAAAGAAATTAATTATAGTTACAGAAGTAACAAATTACAATGTATATAATATACTTATATATTCCAAACTGCGCGCCGATTATTTGTCGGACTTGAAACACAGCTATCGTTGCAACATTAATACCTTTCCCTCCCCGGAATTAAATCGACGCGATTTAATTATTTAAAAACCGTAAAGAATTTTTTATAACTATTATTAACTGGTTATTGCGATAAATATTA
>JASTWK010000623.1:0-102300 GCA_030770225.1 Temnothorax unifasciatus
TTATAAAAAAGAAACAAGCACAAAACCCACATATCTATATCTAACCTTCTAAAGAAAACTAATTATAATAAGCACTTTGTGCAACCATCTGTAGCTGACCACATACATTCTGTGAATATTTCAAATATAAAAGTAATCTTGCCTAGCCGTCTTACCCAGATAACAAACAACTTGACAAAGAGCCAAAAAGCTTTCTTAATGTTTTTAATTTTTTAAATATTTATCTTGGATAATTAAGTCACAAGGCAAGTTAAAAAATAATTGTGATTTTTAGTAAAAAAAATTAGTTTATTTTAAAAATTACGTTGTGTGTAGGTACCATGTCAATTTACACAAGACTGAGCAACCAAAGATTTGCTTTGCTTGTTGATCTTACTTTCTTTTTTTTTTGGTATTTTTGGGAATAAATACAGTTATAAATGTGTATAATTCTTTTGTCCAAACATCCTTCTTCTGCTATTTAAAGTATTTTATTAAAATTTAGAAAGAGTATAAATCAAAATTAAAACGAAAAGAAGAATCATCGAAAGCTAAGTGCATCGTCAAATAATACATTACTTGCCATTACTTGCCGACGGATTTTTTTTCTCCCCACTGCAGCTAAAACTCTTTGCACAATAGGCGATAGCGATAGCGACAGCGACAAAGTTACCGACAAAGGTATAGCTTTGTCGGCAACTTTATCGCTGTCGCTATCGCTATCGCTATCGCTATCGCCTATTGTGTAAGGGGCTTAATTTTAGGTTTTTAAGATCAGATTTTTTTACTAAAAAGATATTTTCCAGCTTCAAATATATGAAAAATTTAAGTCCTGTAAGGCATATATAAGGGATAGATTGGGGTAAAAAACTACGTTATGTTGTAATTGTCATTATTTGTCCTTTAAGCTGTCATTATATTTATCCCAGACTGTCACTATTTGCCCCAAATGCAAACTTCAGTTTCTATGAAAATCTGTCGCTTATGTATATGGGACTTATGGGACTTATGGGACTTCCACTTAAGTTTTTCGTGTATTTGAAGGTGCAAAGTATCTTTTTAGTAAAATATCTGATCTTGAAAACATACAATTAGCTTGCAATGGACAGACAAAAAATCTGTCACTCTTTGCCCCTTTCTCTTTTAGTTAAATTCTCATGGGATCGACCTTTCATGTTTTATTTTTCCGAGCGTGTTATATCCATTGAGTAACGCGACTCTGTGTATAGTCAGCCGCAGCTGGCAGTAGATATGCCGCGTGTCGGTCAGACAAAGCATAATGAGGAGAAGATAGAAAAGAGCATGGACGGATAATTGTAAGCGATATTACGAATAGCAACTGTTTCATTAAAAACTGAAAACTAAATTGTTTAAAAAATATCATTTAATTAAGACGTGAAACATAAAGTTGCACTTACGTATTATACATTTGTTGACAGTTAATACAAAGTCTCATCAATTGACCTTTAAAGTTATTTCAAGCAATGTTTGTGAAATATCTCTCTGTTACGTTATATTTTATATATATACTTGTTGTTTTAGACACAGATTTTCCAGACACATCTAAAAATTCTATCTTAATCAGGATTACGCTTTCGTAAACTTGTTAATAATTCGCGCGATGCGCGTGTAATCTCCAGAAATCAATTTACAATTTACAGTTTAACGCAATTTTACACGTTAAACACACCGAATCGTTGTTTCCCGAATTTTCCGAATAACGTATCCGGATAGATATCGGTCGGACGATATGCGAGAAGGGTAGGGAACCGCCGGAATGGGTCGAAACGATCAGCTAGTAGATAGAGACAGAGCGCAACGGACAGGAGGCAGTGGAAACGGACGGTATTGGGACGGCGGGCGCTTCACGCGTCAGGAGCAGAGCGCGTCTACGCACTCTCTACGAAGCGTGCAGAGAACGCGGGGGACGAGGGGAGAGAGACCGGGGGTGAGGGGGGGTAAACGCGCGAGCCGTGAAGGATATCGGGACCGTTCCTTGCAGCTGGCACAGAATTTCCTCCGTTTCTCCTGCTTTCTCCTCTCAGAGAGGATCTTCTGCCGTCGCGGGAGTCGGTATAACCGCTATAATTTCCCGCTTAATTGCGTCTGGTCGCGCGATATAATAGGACGCACGAGCCCGGGGTCTGTCTGTTGCGTGATAAGGGACCGAAAGATGCGCACCCCTCCGACCGTCTGCGCAAACCTGGATTCGTTCGCTCCGCCGGCGACGCTCAATCATTGTTGCATTTGAATATTGGATCGGATGCATGAGTCGCCGCCGAACCAGCCAGTCTGTTTGTTGTCGAAAACACCCGCCGAACTGAAGAGGAGGTTGAACCTGCGGGTGAAATCGCAGAACGAGAAATTGACGGGAGCCAAGTGCCATGGCTGTTCGAGATTTACGACTTTTCGCGACATGTTTACTTCTCACACTTCCTTAAATCGTCATACACTATATTTTCTACATTTTTAATTTTCAAAATTTGCCGTAATTTTTGTGCGCATTTTCTTCTAAAGTCTTCGTTAAGGATGTGCGAATCAAAGATTTTTTATGTCAAATTGACAAAATTTCATTCGAATTAAAGTGAATCAAATACTTTCGAATCAAATCGTTGATTGAATTTTAACACGTAGATAAATAATATTAATGTGGAAAAATAATATTAATTATACAAATATAAATTCTTTTTAAAGCAAAAACATATTTAAATATTTAATATAAAAGTAATAAAATATGTTTTATTTAATGTCGCAGTAAGTGAAACAATTAAGCGAAAAATCATAAAGTACTTTAATGTAATATTAGTAAAAAATAAAATAATTTAATGTAATAAAATAAAATGTAATATTAATGTAACAACATTATCCAATTACATACATAGAAATTAAAATAAGATAATATAGTTTATTTTATTATCAATATTTATAGCTTACTATTTTTTTACTTATATTCAAACTTTTACTTACAATTTGATAGAGTCACAGGGTATGTCAAAAATTAGAAATAAACTTTTTGACTGCTATGTATAAGCCGCTCACAAGAAAACGTTTGGAACTGTCCCTCACCGATTATGGCAGGCTTTGGATATGTTTTAGAATAGCGAAGAATAACAGACATGTATTTTTTTTAGCTCCGAAACATGTTTAGGAGTCAAAACAACCCATCAAAGAAACTCCATATTTTTTAGTGAATATCTCTGAAACCGTGAGATACATAAAAAAAATGTTTTAGACAAAAAAGTTACGGTATTAAGTGATCTCTGTAATTATTTATTTAGATTTTTTTAATGTCATTTTGCTTCCTTATAGAGAAAGCTTTGTTTTCATAAACCTCGTATATGGACCTTTGATCGCATATAAAGCTAGGTCTAATCAATCAAATTTTAAAGAATTATGTACGAAATAGGGATACAAAAGACCGAAGAAAAAATTGGTTTTTTAGTTTTCGATGCCAATGTGTTCAGAACGTTCTAAATCGTCGGAAAATGGCAATTTTAAAAAATGTCTGTGTGTGTGTGTGTGTGTGTGTGTGTGCCAAATTTATTGAAATTTCTATAACTCAAGAACTGATTAACCAAATCTTAAAGAATTATATATGAAATAGGGGTAGAAAAAACTGAAGAATATAATAGAATTAGAAAAATTGCTAATAATAAAAGGGTTAACGATTTTTATGTAAAAAAATCTACATGATTACTTTAATTTCCGCAAATTTTGAAATATCAAGCTTAATTTTTTTTACGGATAGAGTATCATTAAAGGTAGATTGGTGTTGAATTTGGCAAGGATCGGTGAAGAGGTTACCAATTTTTGTCTAAAAAGTGTATAGGATAGACCGAGGCGAATCGGATCAATAAAAGTTTTAAGACAGTTTTTGTTAGTGTTTTGTTTCAAACGAGCTGTTTTATCGTGCTAATTAGTAATTAGTAATTAGCACGACAAAACAGTTTATTTGAAACAAAACACTAACAAAAACTGTTTTAAAATTTATATTGAACCGATTCGTCCTGTGATCTGATTCGTCTCTGTCTACCCTAAGTTATTTGATGGATAGAGTATCGATCATTAAAGAAAGATTGTTACTGAATTTGGCGAGGATCGGTGAAGGGATTACTGATTTCTGCTTAAAAAGTGTATAAGATGTACATGTAATTTTATACAGAGTATCATTAAAGGAAGATTGTTTTGAATTATGCGAGGATCGGTGAAAGGGTTACTGTTTAAGATTGCGATTACAGTCGCTGATCGCATCGATTGCATCATACAAAGAAGCACAATGCGTGTGCCTTCGCTAATAGTTCATCGCTTCAACGAAATCATAATCCGTATATGTATTTTCGCAATACTTTGCATTATAACGTGGGCTTATTTAAAGGCATTTCGCAATCTATTATGTTCAAGACGTCTCGAATGTCGTTTTTTTGGTCCTGTGCGATAGACAAGCCCACGTTACAAACAGTCACCGGTGTGACAAACAACAACATTGCTAACGGCCGGTTAGCAATGTTTCGTCTCGCGTCAACGCGATGCGGTGACGTAGGCCGCCGAGTGCCTATCAGGTGCGACTCAATACGCGTCATACCCCCTTGCCGCCAATCACAAGAGAAAACCTAAGGTCACCGTCAACGCTTCAAAATAATTGGTGATAACCGAGAAGAGGCTCCCGTATAAAAGAGCTTGCTTCGTCGGCGACCACCTCTTCGTCGAAGTTCTCTCGCTCGCATAAGATCACCGCTTGCAAAACCGCCCTTTTCGTACACCGCCTAGAACCACCGCTAGTTACAACCGCTTTGTACACCGCTTGAATCTCGCTATCGCTCGTCGCGAACGCTTTGCTTCTTGCTTGCCGCACTAGCTTCTGTGCGCGCTTTCACGGCTTTTTCCTTTTCTGGAAATACACGAACACTGTAAATACTTGTAAATATAGACACTTTATTTTGTAATACACGGACTTTGCAAACTTATTCTGTTTGGTGTGAACCGCTCTTCCTCGTGCTTGTCTACCTCGCGCTATCAATCGCGCATCCGCGCACTCTCGCACAGTTACCGATTTCTGCTTTAAAAATGTGTAAGTTTTTTTATGGATAGAATATCATTTAAGGAAGGTATTGAATTTGGTGAGAATTGGTGAAGGAGTTACCGATTTCTGCTTAAAAAGTTATATGTACCTATAAGTTATACCTGTAATTTTATATGTATAGACTATAGAGTATCAAAAGGTTGACATTGAATTTGACAATAATCGATGAAAGGGTTCGTTTTTTTAATAAAATTTTGAATTTTTTGAGAAATATCCGTGGTTGCTCTAACTTCCGCCAATTTTGAGATATTGGCGGATTTATTTATAATTCTATTATATTCTTCAGTCTTTTCTACTCCTATTTCGTATATAATTCTTTAAGATTTGATTGATTAGACCCAGCTTTTATACGCGATTAAAGATCCATATGCGAAGTTTATATATGGACCATGTAGCCTGAACTCCCAAAGTCAACATCGATTTGACATTGCGTCGATTAACCCCATTTGTGCTATTAAGCTAACCCTTTATCAATTCATAAAAAGATTAAATTTAAAATTAAAAAAAAGTGTACAAATTAGAAACTTGCACATTGGTTCCTTATCATTACAGATCGCTACCATTGCTCCTATTTTATTTTGCTCATAAAGCTTCCTCTATGAGGAAGCCAAACTAATATATGCATCGAATAAAATACGAGTTTTCTCATAAGAAGAGCTTTGTGAGCGAAATAAAATAGGAGCAATAGTAGCGATCTGTAATGAGGAGAAAGCAACGTGCAAGTTTTTTAATATATCCCCAATCTTGAATGTTATTTTTTTTTAATTCTTTGAAATTTTTATAAAGACCAAATTATAGAGAATTTTATGCCGATTCCAACCATATATAATAAAAGTAATTTCTAAAATCGCATTTCTTAAATATATAAAGTTAGACATGCCGCGCTATGTGCGCCGCACCATAAGAGTACGCGCCGCCGCGCTGCATATCTATCTCACGTTTGTGCCTGGTATTTTCATTAACATATTCTGCGTATTTAAGATTATATAATGGCACAAATATAGATTCCTAGTTACATAGATATACCATACGTATAATGTATATTGTATTTATGAAATAATATTTGACACATAATGGAACAATATGTCATTAGTGATTACAATCTTTTAATTTATTGGTTTTAAATACATAACAAGGTCCGACAATCGCGGTAAAAGTGCTACATACCTCATAGCTGAATATCACTGTGGTCATCTTCAAAGTACTCCCCTTGGGAAGCTATGCACCGATGCCAACGCCTAGTCCACCCTTTAAAACAATGTTGAAACTGGTTTTGTGGAATGGCCTTTAAAGCTGTCGTATTAGGGCTGGAACAAAATACCAAGGTATACAGGCAATAGGAACAGGGAATAGGAACAGAATGCATTGATACACGGCTTTCGATAAGTCAAAAATCTATTGCCTGTGTTACTCCCTGTTCCTATTGCCTGTGCCTTTGTATTGTGTTCCGGCCTTTACTCTTGATGTCATCAATGGGTGCTTTCCATTTACTGACACAAATCGACACAAGTGTTATTATGTCTTTGTTACTCATTAAATGCAAAGAAAGATAGAACGTTGTTTATGTCGATTTGTGTTAATAAATAGAAAGCACCCATTGATGACATCAAGAGTAATATGACGGCAGTTTTAAAGGTCATTCTACAAAACCAGTTTCAAAATTGTTTTAAAAGGTAGACTAGGCATCGGTGTATAGCTTCCCAAGGGGAGTACTTTGGAGGTGATCACAATGATATTCAGCAATGAGATATGTAGCACTTTTACCGCGATAAGTTCGCGAACTTTATTGTCGGACCTCGTATACAGAATAAAGAAAAAATATACCTTTAGAAGAAATTCTTTTTCTTTTCGACGGAAATTGAAAAATAAGTAGATTTCAGTGTACAGGCGTTTTCAAGATACTAATAAAATAAGAAAATAAGTAAACACGTACTTTTATATTACTTAAGTATCGGAAATAAAAAACAAAAAAGAATATATGATATTTATGATACATTATTAATCGCAAAGATGATCGTGAAAAAAATGTGTAATGCAATTTTCTTGCACCATGAACAAGTTATGGCTATTCTACCACAAATCACGTTTGTTTCGAATGACTTTGGAAGCAGTTCTACAGGAACATGAAATGTTCTTGGTCTACTTAGCTACATAGCCTCAAAATTCTCTATAATTTTGGTTGTTATAAAATTTCGGAATTTTTAAAAATAACATTTATGAGTAGAGTATATTAAAAAATATGACATTAAAAAAGTTAGTTTAAAAAAGAAGACTCCCGACTGCTGCCTAAAGTAAGTTAAATAATAATTAAAAAAACAAAAAACTAAAAAAATTAAACGGTAAAAAAGAGGTTTAAAAAGTTAGAAATAATAATAAATAAAAAAACAGTTTTAAAAAGTTTAAAATAATAAAAAATACGAAAAAGTAAAATTTTCTAAAAATTTAATACATATATAATAAAAAATACTTTATTTTTATGCTATAATTAATTGCACATTTAAAAAGAGCTGTCGGGAGACGTCACGCCAAATCTAATATTTCTCAATCATATTTATTTCTATTTTACAATATTAATACTAAATATATACGCGTGCGCGCGTGTTATGTGTCTGTGTATGTATATATACGAATATACATAAAGTACAATATATGTGCCAAATAAATATTTTGACGTGACGTCTCCGACAGCTCTTTTTAAATGTGCAATTAATTATAGCGTAAAAATAAAGTATTTTTTATTATATATGGAGGGGTAAAAACCACAGTGGTGTAAGTCAAATTTTTAAAAATATTTTTTTGCGTGCATAGATGCAATTTATATATTGTATAGATTGCATCTATGCACGCGAGAAAAAATTTAAAAAAATCTGACACATCACTATGACTTTTACCCCTCCATATGTATTAAATTTTTAGAAAATTCTATCTTTTCGTATTTTTTATTATTTTAAACTTTTTAAAACTGTTTTTTATTTATTATTATTTCGATAATTTTTTAAACCTTTTTTTACCGTTTAATTTTTTTAGTTTTTGTTTTTTAAATTATTATTTAATTAACTTTAGGCAGCAGTCGGGAGTCTTTTTTTTAACTAACTTTTTTACCAATTAATATCCAAGTTTTTGTTTTTTGTATTTTGTTTTTTATTATTATTTTTGTTTATTATAATTTCTGTTTTTATTTTTTATTATATTTTTGTTTACTTAATCTTTTTGCTGTAGTTGCGAGATTTTAATTATTTATTTATTTCATACTTTTAAAAGCAATATATATATTTCTATGCTATGCAGAAGCATATTTTATAATAATATAATATAAATAGTTGAAAATGTACTAGACATAATCTAAATCTTATATACAATAGTATATGAGTTATGACAAGTTTTCTCTATTTTTTTGGAATTTTTAATAATTTTTATTTATACATATATATAATAAATTTAAATTTATAATTATATAAACATGTATATATAGGATGTTAGGTAATAAGTGGACCACTTCTCGTGGACAAGAAGAGCGAATTAAACTGAATCAAAACGTCCTTTATCGTACTGTACATGGAAAAAAAATTTGGTTGAATTAATTGGAAATCTGGTTGAAACAACCTGACTGTCTGGTGAGAAATGAACGATCCATAATTTTCATTAAAATAACCAGACAAATTTGGTTAGTCGCATTCTGGTTGAAGTAACCAGACACATTAGATTGGATGTATCCTGGTTTCGGCAACCAGGCGCATTTGGTTGATTGTAAATTCGATGTCTTCTTATTCATCTTATTAGTGTACTAATAAGCTGTATAATAAGTCTCGCACACAGATATACGCGGACGAAACGAAGAGATAGTCGCACAAACGCAATCACGCTTTATGACCGCAATCGTGCAAAAAGATCGCGCTTTGAGGTTGGGACGTCGAGGTGGTTGAGAGAGTCCGTGCCAGTTCTGAGCTGAGCTTTGAATGGCGGCCGAAGAGGACGACCATGACGGCTCGCGCCGCCACGGAAGCCTCGCAGCAAGGAAGATCCGCGGGAAGCCAAGGCACGGGACCGAGCTTGGATCCCGCGAAACCGGCGCGAGAACGCCGGCTTGGTTCACCTCACCCAGGCCCGAGACACTTGTCTGGTTATTACTGGACACGCGTGAACCAAACTATTGGATTAACGTGACATGTATGATTATGATAACCAGAAATTATGTTTAAATCTACCAATACTCCTTTAATCAAACATGTCACGTTAATCCAACTATGCTCTTCTTCCCTTGTAGTTATAATAACCAGATACTTATATATTATTACTACAAATGCACTAACCAAATTCTAAACGGTATCATACCCAAACATTCTGGTTGCGTACCAGAATATTTGATTACAATAACCAGAAATTCTGTTTATTTCAACCAAAAATTGCTTAACAAAACGCATCTTGTTAATTTAACCATGGTTGTTTTTTCCGTGTAAGTTTCTTAATAATTAATAAGAAATTAATTAATAAAGATAAAAGAGAATTAATCAGTGTGCATCCGCATCCGATTTGACGAGAAGGAGCAGCCCAACGTTTATGTTACTATATGCATAGCGAAATATTATGAGAGGAGTGCTTTATAAACTATAATGGCAATGAGTGTCACTCATGTATAGTTAATAATTTTTGTTATAAACATAGCGTTCCTCCCAATGACTCGCCGCGGCCTAGCAACGTAAACATTGAGCTGCTCCTTCTCGTCGAATCGCACGAATGCATCCTGTTTCGCGTATCTTTATTAATTTTTTTCTCATAATTATTGAAATTATTGAAATACTTACAAAACAGTAAAAAAATTTTCGATTCATTTTACCCGCTGCCCACGAGCAGTGATCCGCTTATTACTTGACACCCTGTATGTATACACACATATAAGATACTTGATACCACATGGTATTTCCAAAGAAATGATTCGATTAAACAAACGGTAATACTTAAGGAGAGCTCCCTCCTCACTGATTTCGCTGAATTTAGGCTTAATCGACGCGTTTTTGCACAAAACGAACGAATCTGGCAGAAAAAAGTCCCGCTCTGCCTCGCGAAGCGAGATATTAACTGTTAAAGTTGACGACTATCAGGTTACGAAACCTGTCATACCGACGCTATGTAGCGACTGGTTTTGCACTTGTTTGAAACATACATTGTTTTTTTTACATATTTTTTGATGGATTTTTTTCATAATGTGTTTTTCGGCATCGAAATATGAGATTACTTGTATCAAAGCAACAGAGAATATTTTGGAACACAAATTATTTCTGTTACAGATATTAAACGTTGAAGTTAACGAAACAGAAATAAAATTGTTAAAGCAGAGAATAGTTGGTATGTGAAAAGTACATAATTATATTCACTGTTTTAACATACTATTTATATGTTCCGTTAACTTAAACGCTTAATATCTGTAACAGAAATAAAATTGTTAAAGCAGAGAATAGTTGGCATATGAAAAGTACATATAAATATGTACTTTTCACATACCAACTATTCTCTGCTTTAACAATTTTATTTCTGTTTCGTTAACTTCAACGCTTAATATCTGTAACAGAAATAATTTGTGTTCCAAAATATTCTCTGTTGCTTTGATACATGTAATCTCATATTTCGATGCCGAAAAACAAATTATGAAAAAAATCCATCAAAAAATATGTAAAAAAAATAATGTATGTTTCAAACAAGTGCAAAACCAGTCGCTACATAGCATCGGTATGACAGGTTTCGTAACCTGATAGTCGTCAACTTTAACGGTTAATATCTCGCTTCGCGGGGCAGAGCGGGACTTTTTTCTGCCAGATTCGTTAGTTTTGTGCAAAAACGCGTCGATTAAGCCTAAATTCAGCAAAATCGGTGAGGAGGGAGCTCTCCTTAAGTATTACCAAACAAACTTGTATTAGACAGTGTATTACTGTTTATCACACTATTTATTATATTTTTATTTAATTTTGTAAAGATTAACCTGTATAAACAAACTTAACCTCTAACTATCGGCCAAATATGACATGTGAGAAATAGGCCAGTAAAATTAGCTTGAAAAACACCGAATATCTACAAAACGGATTGACAAGCCAATTTTTTGAGGGTGAGTAGAGGGTCATAGGAGATGCCCAAATTCACAAAGTTCAAACAAAATTTCCCTGTGCGTCGGCGGCCATCTTGAAAATAGGGGTGAATATTTAAAGTTTGAATATCTCGGCTCCTATTGGTCGAATTTGTTTCTTTTTTTTTTAGTTTTGTAGGGAAAAATATTTTCTACAACTTTTGTTTGAAAAAATTTTTAATAGCTGTCAAGGAAAAAAAGTTACAACCAAAAAAGTGCCGTCAATTAGGGGTAAAACATTTTTATTGACACTTATATCGCCCCCTGTTAGGTTGATAAAAAAAATGTTCAAATAAAACTTGTAGAGGATTCAATTCCCTACAATTTTTGTATATATTTTTTTGCGGTAACTCAAAAAACACCAGAGTTAGAGAGCGCCAAAGTTGAGTGTGTCTAGTAAATGCGCTTTTTCGTGGGGAAAATACGCGGTTTTATTGTGAATTGTCGTATATTATAAAACTTTTTTCGGCATCACCATTGAGGTAGAGTTTCAGGCGTATTTTTTTTAACGTGATATCTCCAGTAGATATCATCCACGGGTCCGAGAAAGTGCCTTTCATTCTATATATTGTGAAAACAATTTATGCAAGTCTTTATTTTTTTGTCGCTGGGCATAGCATATTTCTTTTATCAATATCATCGTCATTGATATCTCGACTTTCTTCGGTGACCCGTCAACAACATCACAGTGCACATGCACTGTCAAAAAGCATACATCAATGAGAGAATGGCTGCAGCGGCTATTCGTCGTCGGAGCAACTGTGCTGTTTCGTTGTTTCGACCTCAAAATCACCTCCATCTTCTCCGTCGTCATCGCAATCTTCGAACCATCTACCGGCATTTGATTTTGAAAAACGTTGCCTTTTCTGCGCCGAAGTAATTGATGAGATATTTATAAAACAGCAAAAATCATTGCCCGTTGACAAACCAAAAATAATTTGTGGAGTGAAAAGTAATTCCATACGAGATACAATTTTCAAGCATTTGAATGATCGCAACGATGATTTTGCCCGGGGCGTAATAAACCGTATCCGTCCGATTCCGGATCTGACTGTGGTTAAAGCGCGATATCACCACGATTGCTGCCGTCGTTTAGTCCGGGTTAAAGAAAAAAACATAAGTCGAATGATATCGATACAGCCGTGGAGTATATTTACTCTTTTCTTGCAGAAAATTCAGACAAATGCCAATTTACGATCAGTGAATTGATGAGCCAAATCGAAGGAGATTATCATCCAGATTGTCGTACGGTTAAAGCGCGATTGAAACAAAAATATGGAAATGACATATTAATTTTTCATATAAACCGGCGCGAGTCTGTCGTTTGCTTTCGGAGTACTGGTCATAAGTTGCTCGTCGAAGACTGGTATAAAAATCCAAATGTAGAAGATGGAAAACTGCAAGTAATTCGAAAAGCTAATGCCATTATTGTTAAAGATGTATGTTCACGGGTCACCGAAGAAAGTCGAGATATCAATGACGATGATATTGATAAAAGAAATATGCTATGCCCAGCGACAAAAAAGCAAAGACTTGCATAAATTGTTTTCACAATATATAGAACGAAAGGCACTTTCTCGGACCCGTGGATTATATCTCTACTGGAGATATCACGTAAAAAAAAATGCGCGTGAAACTCTACCTCAATGGTGGTGCCGAAAAGAGTTTTATAATATACGACAATTCACAATAAAACCGCGTATTTTCCCCACGAAAAAGCGCATTTACTAGACACACTCAACTTTGGCGCTCTCTAACTCTGGTGTTTTTTGAGTTACCGCAAAAAAATATATACAAAAATTGTAGGGAATTGAATCCTCTACAAGTTTTATTTGAACATTTTTTTTATCAACCTAACAGGGGGCGATATAAGTGTCAATAAAAATGTTTTACCCCTAATTGACGGCACTTTTTTGGTTGTAACTTTTTTTCCTTGACAGCTATTAAAAATTTTTTCAAACAAAAGTTGTAGAAAATATTTTTCCCTACAAAACTAAAAAAAAAAAAACAAATTCGACCAATAGGAGCCGAGATATTCAAACTTTAAATATTCACCCCTATTTTCAAGATGGCCGCCGACGCACAGGGAAATTTTGTTTGAACTTTGTGAATTTGGGCATCTCCTATGACCCTCTACTCACCCTCAAAAAATTGGCTTGTCAATCCGTTTTGCCATTTTCAAACCTAATTTTACTGGCCTAAAATAGAGCAGACCAGCGCGCGCGATAACGTCGTGCACGACGCACGATATCCAATGAGCGTCCAACGATAAATAGAAAAGCTGTATTCTGCCGGAGCCCGACATAGAGGCAACTAGCAGTCACTAAAATTCCCCATGCGGATGCATGTCATTGTTTAATCAATTTCCTCTGTAACTCAGTCGATATTATAGCCAATGAGAGAACATATAAATGTAATATATCGTTTTTTCGCTTTTTATTTAACACAACGATTAATGATAATTATACCTATAAACCTTGCTTGATCAATAAGAAACTTATATACGGAAGCACATATCAAAGTACGTTGTAGTTATCGAGAACTAAGGTAACAAAGGTTCGGCCCCGGGGAAACGCATACTCCCTCGTCTTCGCCAACCGAAGGTTGGCAGCAGTCGGGAGAAAAAATCTAAATACACGATTACAGAATCACTTAAGAGTCGACAGGAATAAGAGTGGAGACCTCTGTCGGGTTAGCTTAGCTGCAAGTCCGTATTTTATTTATTATAAATTTTTTAAAAGCCAAAAAAACCGTTTTAAAGCAGCTTTGCAAGCTTGCAAAACTGCTTTGAAACGGTTTTTCCCAAATTTTAACCAAATTAATTAACAAATCTCATTAAAATTATGCTCGTTTTAATCAGCAAGATCAGCCGCAACTCGCTACAGAGCCGGATTTTCCATTTTGGCTCTTAAAAAATTTATAATAAATAAAATACGGACTCGCAGCTAAGCCAATCCGACAGAGGTCTTTACTCTTACTCCTGTCAGTCCTGTCGACCCTTAATATCGTCATCTTTTTGTCTAAAACATTTTTTTATATACCTCACGGTTTCAGTGAGATTCACGTATAATCACAAATATATGGAATTTCTTCGAAAAATTGTTTCAACCCCTAAACATGCTTTGAAGCTAAAAAAAAATACGTGTCTGTTATTTTTCGCTATTCTCAAACATATCCAAAGCCCATCAAAATCGGTGAGGGACAGTTCCAACGTTTCCTTGTCAGTAAGTGGTTATAATACTGAATGTATTCACTGAATGTACCTACTAACATGATCATATTTTTGCTTATTAACATGAAATATAATTTTATAAAATTGACAATGTATATGATTCATATCCAATCCATCTAAATTCAAAATTTTTGAATAGTTCGGATTCGAATTATAAAAATTTGTATTCGAATTGTTCACACATCTCTAGTATTCGTCTTTTTTTTTTGCATTTTCTAATTCTCGGGACTTTTCATCCCTTTCTCCTTTTCCTCTATCTTCTATAACATTTAAATTCAAGCACGTTTTGCACTATTTCGCAGTCGCTTTAAACAAGTACCGTTTTATGCTTACATTCTTCCTCTGCTTTCGTCGCGCTATTCTCCTAATGCTTCTTTTCGGGATCCACCACGTGTCGCCTATTCAGTTGGCACGTGGGTTTTTATAGAACGATAAACGTGTACTGCACGCAGACGCGCAGGACTCTTTGCCGTCGTCGTTGCGGTCGGTCGTCCTTCGAATCGTCCAGTTCCCCTGTAACGTCATTTCGTGGAAAGTGGCCACTTTGCCGCAGACATGCTCACAGTTACACCCAACGAAGTTACAAAGCTCCAAGTTTGCTTCGAAATTCCGTCCTTCGAAACTAGAATCGTTAGCGCTCCGAGTGTCTTCAGTTGAGTTTCCTGCTTGCATTTTTCTCGTCTGCTATATTTTATCTTCGGCCCGGTACATCAGGAGTTATTAACATTTTGTTATTCTTCTACGCAAAAAATAATTAAAAAGAATTACTTTTCGCAAATTGCAAAGGAGCAAAAATGAACTCTGAATATACAATGTAAATGGAAGGAAATGCCTCTCGACATATCTATGATTGTTATGAAAAAAATGTATTTTCGTACAAATTTAAAGCGGGGAAAAAAGTTATAAGGAAACAAGAAATTGCAGAAAAGATTTTTATACGCGAAAAAGGGAATTGAAAAGGATGAAATGAGATTACAGAAACGTTGTACTAGAAAGAAAGAACTTTCTTCGTATAATTTTGAAGTACGTGCTCCACGGCGGAAGGGTTGAAATAGTCGCTTCGTATCCATAAATCACCGGCGCGGCAGCAATCTCGCGCGGCAGCATCGAACGAGCCTCGTTGAAAGAACGTGACATGACGGTCCTAATGAAAGCAGCAATTAAGTAGGCGAGAGCGATCGACCAAGTTCCACGAGCCCATTCCCCTCGCTCGCACAGCCGAGCAAATTACACGACGATGGCAATTAATAAAGCCCCCGTAATGGCGTTCGCGGTTGTATCGCGGTCTCCTCGTCCACCTCCTTCCCTCCGCTCCACCCACACCCCTGTGCAATCTCATCGTCGTTAATCACTTTAACGAGTGCTTTTGTTAACGCCGTCGCGCGATAAGAAACCGTTAAAAAGGATCGTCCCGTGAATATCGGTAATATAAATTGATCACAAACGCCACGGCCATATTGTCTTATCGTATAATAGAGTTTGAGACAACGCTGACCAACGCATCTTGCAAAAGTTACAACGATGACTGATTCTAATTGTCCTCGTGAATCCTGTCATCCTGAAATTATGTCATTGGAAATTAAATAAATTATAAATATATTGTCACGTTTAGATTTGTAACTTCTGAATTAATTGATCGATCAATTGTGCTTCTCACCGCGTTAGTCATAACGTTAGTCCTCGTGTATTGCCGAGGTAATTCGCTTCTCGTATTTTACTTCTATAAAAGAAAGGGGAAGATGATGAATGGTTCGTTACGATCTTAATAACTTGTAAGAAGTTATGCAATAACAATATATTCGCGCAAGACTTGTAACAAGTTATATAACAGCTGTTCTGCGATGATTTATCTCTACAAAACTTGTAACGCAGCAAATTCTTTATCACCAACTTGTACAATAATGCGATACGGTCATAGTGTCTGAATAGTTTGCATTCTTTATTTGCGTAAAAAGAGAAAGAAAATAATGAGTAAGGCTCGTTATATTATACTTAATTGTAATAACTTGTAACATCTTAGGGGAGACCGGGGCTAGAAGTCACACGGGTAAGTTGTCACAAAGCTTATATCTCACTTAATAGATTAAGCGGAATATTTTTCTTTATAATATAGGATGCTTCTATCGTGTTAGTCGGGTGTATGAAACAGCTCGTTTCAAAAACATCGCATGTGATATTTACAAGCACTTTTTAAAAATTGGAGGTCGTGAGTAAATTTTTCTTGTCTCTATTTTTATTATTCCGTTGGTTTTTTGAATTACTAGTCGTAATTTCTTTTTGGTCATAAGAAATATTATAGTTTTAGATAATTTTTCCTGTATTTATAGTTAACCGTTCTTGCAACATAGTTTATAAATATAATCTTCTTTGTTCAAAATCGTTCAGAGTAAGTTATCTCAAATGAAATAGCATTCAAAGTTTATGAGAATTATTATTCTTTTATTTACTCTAAGTTTATAAGAATTATATTACAAAGTTTATGAAAATTATCAATTTTTTGTTTAATTCATGCTGCAATATATTATTAAGTTAAATTTATCAAAAACTGGCACTAACTTTAATAAAATATTAAAACAGGAACTATTTGTCGTATGTTTCCTCTACATGAAAGGTACAATCAAAGTTATTTAATTCTAAGCAAAATCGCGCAAATGTGACAACCAACCCTGGGTATGGGATAAGTTGTCACATTTGCGCGATTTTGCTTAGAATTAAATAACTTTTTTGTGTATAAATATATACAAGTCTAATATTTTTTTCTTACACCTAAAGGATTTAGCTACATTATAAAGTAATATACGATGTTATAAAATATTGTTAACATTTTTTTTTAAATCAGTATTTGAAAAGTGTGACAACTAGCCCCGGTCTCCCCTACATAACACCAATACACCCGCGCAAAACTTTTAATAAGTCATAATAGTTTTTAATGGAACACGGACTGTTTCAAAATGAATGATAAGTGAAGAGATATAGCATTATTCTTAGCGAGAAATCCGGTAATTAATGCAATTAATTTTTCCTTTGCGAATATGTGTCAGGAGAGATTATCGATTTTTACAGATGTTCGATCTTCGAACTACATCAGCCAGCACGAGATAAAAATTATATTTGTTTACCTATGAATGTAGTAGAATTAAAAAAAAAAGAGACTTTTCGATGCTCATCACGCGCAGTTAAGTTTGCGATTAACTCTTCCGTTTGTTGCCCTCTGAATACAAGTCTCGATTTCGAGTTCTAATCAAAATCAGAAGTGTTTTCGCACTCTCTGTAAACGCAAGTGTAGATATCCGGCGCGGGAAAGCGTTTCATTACGCGAGATTGCATCGTGTTTTGTCAGCTCGTCGAGAGAACCGAGCGAAGATGCTAGCGGACTCGTATCAGCGCATTTGAAATGGAAATGCACCCGAAGATTCTCGCAATACCACCCCCGTCGCTTTATATCTATGCGATGCAGTCGGCACTCGCGAGAGCCGTACTTGGCAACCCCGGTTGCGACCGACACGACACCCCCTTTGTTCCGTAATTCGGCGGCGCGAACGCCATATTATGCGCTCTTTTATATGCAAGCGCATAACAACTTACGAAAATGTAAATGCCATTTTTAGGAAACACGAATTTTGAAAACTTGGTTTGAGCTTTAAGAACTATTTTGGAACCCTGAAGATTTGACATTCCCGGGGGACTTGAGATCACGGGAACCTTAGAAACATGGAGTTGCGAATATTCTTGAAGGTCCTTACTTTTTTTTTAGAATCAATTTTCAGATCTTAAAAGTAAGAATTTAAAAATGCAGAAACGTGAAAAATTTTTAATACATTATTGAGAAACTTTACTTTTAGAATTATTATAACTTCGTTTCCGAACCCTTACAATTAGAACTTTAAAATTTAAATACATTGAATTTTATATAGGGGAGACTGGGGCATCATGAGCCACAAAAATTCAAACTCTGAAAAGTACTTTTAAATATAAGATTTTTTGTCTCATTTTTTAAATAATTAAAGCACTATGTATATTTTAAAATTTATTTAGCGTATTTGGCAAATATTGATTAGTTTTTGAGAAAAAAATTAAAACACATTTTTTGAGAAATGAACCAAGGTGTCCCATAACCGAGGCACCATGGGTCTGTCACTGGGGCATTATGAATCACACACAAAAACTAGGTTTATTTATTCAAGAAATAACAAAAAGTTACAAAAGTTGAAAAGAAATTTTATTTTATACGTTTTCTTATGACATTGTTGAGGACTGAGCAGGACAAACAAAGATATCAGAACCTTAACTTCTGACATGTTTTCTTCAATCAAAAATAACATACATCTTCAACCTATCATCAACCTATCTATCTATTATCAACCTTGGTAGCGTGTGTGACCTATGGTGTCGCAGCATTGGGTGTCCCATGGTGCCCCGAATGCACTTAATATAGAAAACGGTAAAACGTAATTTAAAAAATTAATGATACATGATTATCTGTAGTGTAGTAAAATGACAAAAGATGCTAGAAAATTGCACCTAATTTTTGGTACGTGTATATTTTACTACAAAAACAATATTAAAACATTTCTAAACGGTTGAAAAGTTATTTACGCATCACCATTTATGTCACGTGCGTTTCGAGACTACGGACTTTGATGACTGCCACCTAGATACGAAGTATGAGCAACGAAATAACTGTCACATGATACTAGTTGAATCAACCTAAACATTCTGGATTACCCTAAACAGTCAATGACCCATGGTACCCCTGGCTCATGGTGCCCCGGTCTCTCCTATATATTTTTGGGAAATCTAAGAAAAGTATTTTTTTAAATTTAAAATGTTAAAAAGCCTCAATTAATCGTAAAAATATTATAGGCACTCGTGGAAATGTTTATATTTTATTCTTAGAATTATTAAATCTTAAAAGTTATAATTCAGCAAATTTTTTTTAATTTTAAATTGAAATTTTGCATACGAATTTCTTTGTACCAGATTACACATATATACATATATACGTACTCTTTAAAAGAAATATCACTCAAAACAAATGAAACGCACAAGTGTAACGAAAAGTGAAAATTGAATTTGTGCACTTCGAGTGATTCGCCACTCTAAGACAGAGTAAAATCACACTCCATATTTGAGTGAAGGGACATTTTTTTCGAGTGCAGTAGATCAGTGTTCATAGGAGTGAGTTATGTCACTCTACAATTTTGAGTGGAAAATTTCGCTCTGTTAGAGTCATTTATCAGTTGATCTTCAGTGAATCGTGGTTCACTATAGCTTTGGAGTAAGATCGTATCACTCCGATAGAATAGCCGCTCTGAAAATTTGAGTGAAAAATTCACTCCTACCTAATGAGTGCCCGCATTTACTCAAATTAGAGTGACAAACCTCTCTTTTGGAGTGACCATCGCAATCACTCAAATATATTAGTAGCGAAACCATTCTATGAGATATAGAGAGTAGGGGAACACGAGAGTGGCCACGGGGTAATGAAAGTTATGCAGTGATAGGCCTATCCGAGTGAGTTCAAGCGTGTTTTGTTTAGTCCTGGATTAGAGAGACGCGAGAAAGGATTAGCTAATGCGCTGCATCGTTGTTCAGTTGTCATTTTGCGTCTGAAAAGGCTTAAAGTGGTTTTTGCACTCTGTTCTTGTAATTTTCGTCGATCTTTGGTAATGAAATATATGAGTATTGAAAATACATATTACTACAATTTATTACATTTTATCATTAAAGTAGACTTCAGTAATATATGTAAACAACTGTTTGCCTTGAAACAATCACCCGTTTTTTAATTAATCTATTTAAATTAAAAATAATCTGTTTGGGCTAATGATAGTCAAATGGCTCTCATGAAAGTAACGATGATAATAAAGATAATACCTGCAACTTTTGGGCTGATACGGGGAAATCAAACGAATTATGGTACCGATGTTAGTAGTGGAGAGCTCCATTTTTTCGTGATTATTTCGGTACTTATGAAACTTATTTAAAAACTTATTACGATACTTTTTATGGTGATTCAGAATGTTATTCAATGATAAAAGCTCCGCAGACTGACAAAAACGTGGGTTGCTTTGGGTGGTATAGCCACCCACTTGTGCAAAAAAAAATTTTTTTTTTTCCAAGTTATTTCGGTATGTCAGTCATTTTGCACCACAATTCTTTGATATATTCTATGACTATTTGCAAATTGATTGAAAAAATAGTGGGTCGCTTGTGGGTGTAGGGCCGTCCAAAAATGTCATTTTTTTTTTAATCATTCAGTATGTCAGTCATTTTGCACCATAATTCTTTGATATATTCTATGACTATTAGCATAATTAACTGACAAAAAAGTGGGTCTCAAAACCCTTATAAAATATTGTAAATTCCACAGTCTGCAACTTATGAATTTTTTTCTTCTTTGAATTCACCATTGATGGTCATCAGGACTCATTTTAATTCTTATTGTCTTTTCATTATTCAAATAAATAATTAAAAGTACATTGTAAACTGAAGCCAATATTTTTTTTATGGTCATTTATTATATAATCAAAACAGAAAAAGTAATGAAAAATAGCATTGAATCATCATCATAAAAAATAAATAAATAAACTAGGAATCTTTTTCTTCTTCTTTTTCATCGTATTTGTCACAATCATTTAGGTCATCTTCATTCTCAGAAAGGTCGTCACTCGATTCTGTAACATTATTTAAAAATCATGATATGATTGTTTGACTGATTTTTCTCTTTTTCGAAGAAAAAAAAATTGACGCATACCAAACAATCATATCATGATTTTTAAATAATGTTACAGAATCGAGTGACGATCTTTCTGAGGATGAAGATGACCTAAATGATTGTGACAAATACGATGAAAAAGAAGAAGAAAAAGATTCCTAGTTTTTTTATTTACTTTTATAATGATAATTCAATGCTATTTTTCATTACTTTTTCTGTTTTGATTATATAATAAAATAAAAAAAGATATTAGCTTCAGTTTACGATGTACTTTTAATTATTTATTTGAATAATGAAAAGACAATAAGAATTAAAATGAGTCCTGATAACCATCAATGGTGAATTCAAAGAAGGAAAAAATTCATAAGTCGCAGATTGTGGAATTTACAATATTTTATGAGCGTTTTGAGACCCACTTTTTTGTCAGTCAATTATGCTAATAGTCATAGAATATATCAAAGAATTATTGTGCAAAATAACTGACATACCGAAATCATTTGAAAAAAATGACATTTTTGGGTGGCCCTACACCCACAAGCGACCCACTATTTTGTCAGTCAATTTGCAAATAGTCATACAATATAAGAATTGTGGTGCAAAATGACTGACATACTAAAATGACTTGAAAAAAAAATTTTTTTTTGCACAAGTGGGTAGCTATACCACCCAAAGCGACCCACTTTTTTGTCAGTCCCCTTGAATCATTGAATAACATTCTGAATCATTACAAAAAGTTTCATAAGTACCGAAATAATCACCAAAAAATGGAGCTCCCCTACTACAATAATTACAGTTTCTATTGGTAAAAGTATGTTATTTTGTGCCTTAATATGGCAAAAAATAGTATATTGCTATATTTCAGATTTATTTAGTGATGTTTCTAATTATACCGTATACCGACTCTATCCCGTACCCTGGGTAATGGGAGTCAAAGCTACTTTTTTTAAATTAAAAAACATACTTTTATTTGATAATTTTTTTACAGTTTTTATGGATACTATCAAGAAGCTAATTAGTTGTAGTTTAAGATTCGCTTAAGTTGGAATAAATATATGATACTTTTAATGTATTTTTTTTAGGGGATCCTGGATCGACGACAATTATCGATATTTATAGGTGTCCGATTTTCTTCAAATTGGCTTTAAAGATTTGAAATCCCATTAACACGTTTAAACTACGTATACAGAAATAATGAGTGGAGTGGCAAATTGAAGACTAAGAACTTAAAAGAATTGAAAAAATTATATTTGATACTACTTGGTGTTGCATCTTTTGTACCTAGAGCTGTCACTTCATGAAAACGGTAATTATGCATAAAAAGACCGCACTCGCCAATGACCTTGACCTTGACATATGTTGTCAAGATCACCCTCCTGAGTGACCTTCAGAAGGTTTTAGCCGGCGGTCGTTATTCGTTAAAAAGTTATAAACAAAAAAAGTTTGAAAAATGTAGCAACTATTTTGAGTATTGGAAGGCATAAATGACTAATATATAAAAGGGACATTCTCTCCGATGACCTTAACCTTGACATATGTTGTCAAGGTCACCCTCCTGAGTGACCTTCAGAAGGTTTTAGCCGTCGCTCGTTTTTTATTAAAAAGTTATAAACAAAAAAAGTTTGGAAAATATAGCAGTTATTTTGAGTATTGGAAGGCATAAACGACTAATATTACGTTTTTTTTTTAAGCAGAGAATACTTTATTTTGCGAGAAAGTCGCTGCTTTACCAAAACACAACATTTAAAGCAGTAAATTGTTGATAAATTGAAGTTTTTTTGTTAAAGCAGAGAATACTTACATAGGTTAGATGACTCGCTTTAAAAGTATTTAAGTGTTTAAAGCGCGTCAACTAACCTATGTAGGTTAGTGACGCGCTTTAACAGTATATATGTGTTTAAAGCGCGTCAACTAACCTATGTAAGTATTCTCTGCTTTAACAAAAAAACTTCAATTTATCAACAATTTATCTGCTTTAATGTTGTGTTTTGGTAAAGCAGCGACTTTCTCGCGAAATAAAGTATTCTCTGCTTTAAAAAAAATCGTAATATTAGTCGTTTATGCCTTCCAATACTCAAAATAGCTACTGTATTTTCCAAACTTTTTTTTGTTAATAACTTTTTAACGAATAACGACCGCCGGCTAAAACCTTCTGAAGGTCACTCAGGAGGGTGACCTTGACAACATATGTCAAGGTCAAGGTCATTGGCGAGTGCGGTCTTTTTATGCATAATTACCATGAAAACTTTCATTTAAAGCCCCTTGCAGAATAGGCAATAGCGATAGCGATAGCGACAGCGACAAGGTTGCCGACAAAGCTTTTCCTTTGTCGGCAACCTTGTCGCTGTCGCTATCGCTATTTCTATTGCCTATTGTGCAAGGGGCTTAATATATGAATTATATAGCTTACGTGTACAAATTGAAAGTACCCCACTAATCGGACTAGATCAAAGAACAACGTTGAATCATTGAAATTAAGATTAAAAGCCTAATAAGAAAGGTTTTCACTGATCGCAGATTTTATGCATGTACACACACGCAGTGAACATGGCGTTGCATCTGACAAGGACAGATATCTCGTTGGATAAGAACAGATATAGGCCGGTAACATAAAAAACGGTCGAAATTATCGACCCCGTCGGAGTTCGGCCGTCACTTCAGGATCCCCTTAAATGGCTTCAATTTGACCCTTTTCCTCTACTTATAATTATTTGATTATTTAGAATTTAAACACAATAGGGGAATTAATGGCATAATGGGACCACGGGGAATAATGGAATTTGGTCGATACTTTTTTACAGAGATGCTGCCACATAATGAAATGTTTCGAAATTATTACTTTTAGATGTCTCTAACTGCGTGTTGCTACCAGTTTTCATATTATTTTGTGCAACACATGCATGGAAAGTGGCACATCGCGCACGCGTAGCGTGCGCGATGCACCACTTTCCACGCACTTGTGGCACAAAATAGGGTGTGCAACGCGTGCGTAAAGATGAAAATTCCCGGGTGCGGTGACCGCACTCGCCTTCGGCTCGTGCGTCAACTCCGCAACCGTGAATTTTCATCTTACGGCACTTGTAACACAATATACTATTATCTGAAAGATGTTACAAATTGTTTAATGCGTTTGCTGTGCTTTCCGCGACTGATTGTGAGTTGCAGTTTCTTTGATACATTTGCATAAGATAAAAAATGACAAAATTCTACTTTTTATTACTGTTAGTATATTTACGTTATTAAATAATCTTTTCTTGTCAATTCAGTAAAGTATCTGTGTGTAAATATCAATTATCTGTGATGATGTATATTACCTAAAGTAAACTTATATACATTTTGGCGCATAACGAGGCATTAGTCCATGGGGCTATAAATGCTTTGTGTTTTTAATTAGTAAATATCTTATGTTGCGCAATATTGATGCCAAAGATGATTTAAATTAAATTTTAATTTTGATTTATATTTTAATAAGAAAAATGTATACTGTAATAATATAAGAAAAGTGTTATTAATAAACAATTATTATTAATTAAAAGTGTAATATTGTGTGTTTTAATAAATCATTTTTAAGAAGTTTTGAACATTATAATAAACAAGTTTTGTGAAGTATTCCATTATGCATAAAATGCATAATAAGGAAAACTTACGCTTTTAATAAAACAATAATTTCGTCCTTTTAAACTATTCTTTCGTAGTAAAACTTGTGTTTTTATTATAGTAGATATTTCAAAGAATATTTTGGTGCAAGGCTAAGTTTATTTATTTATTTTTAATATGTTTTAAACTTTTTTAAACCTTACAAAGAACCTCGCGAACTGGAAAATTCTGATTTTAATGAAACTTCCCACACATGTAGGGGGAGTAAAAAGATAAATTTAGAAATTTTTTGTAGCAGCCCAAAAACGGTTTTAAGGGGTGAAACCACCACTCATATGTAGAGCCGATTTTTGGTTTTCTCGATATATTTCGAAAAGTATTCGAGATATCAAAAAATGTTTCAAATAAAAGTTTTATAGTAAAATCTCCTCTATTTAACAACATTAATATAATATTTTTTAAAAATAATTTTTTAAACAAAATTTTTTTTTAAATTTTATTAATGTTTAAATAAAAGTTTTATAGTAAAATCTCCTCTATTCAACAACATTAATATAATATTTTTTAAAAATAATTTTTTAAACAAAAATTTTTTTTTCAAAATTTTATTAATGTTGTTGAATAGAGGAGATTTTACTATAAAACTTTTATTTGAAACATTTTTTGATATCTCGAATACTTTTCGAAATATATCGAGAAAAGCAAAAAACCGCTCTACATATGAGTGGTGGTTTCACCCCTTAAAACCGTTTTTGGGCAGCTATAAAAAATATCTAAATTCATCTTTTTACTGCCCCTACATGTGTGGAAAGTTTCATTAAAATCAGAATTTTCCAGTTCGCGAGGTTCCCTTGTTAGTGTTCCATTATGCCCTGGGTTTCCCTATAATAATATAAGATCCTGCATTTGAAGCTTCTACAAATAGAAAAGTCGCAATTCTCAGGTCCATGGCGGTCAAAATAAATCGTACTTCCCTAATTGGAAAGGCGAAGAATGACGGGACGCGCTGCGTAAATACCGTCGTCATAGCGCTGGATGCTGCGTGCTGGAGCTGAAATGTTTACTTTGTAACGGCGCACGCGATATCTCGGCAGCGTTATTAAATTGCTCGTATTTGCATGACGACGCCAAGCCGAGCTGAAGACCTAACGACGGGAGTTACGGGTCTCGCTTAAAGCGAAGACCGGGAAGATGAAGAAACCGGATGGGGGAGGAAGCAGTGAGACGCGTAATAAAAGGACGTCATTTAATTTAGCGATTCGCCGGATTCGCTCGGATTCGCCACTTTACCCGCCCGTCCCACCCCAGACGCATTTATCCGAACCGAGAGGCCAATTACGACTGTTTTCGCTCGTACTCCTGAAAGCCCGACGTCTTTATTCATTCTGGACGAACGCGAGTCTTCGGTGCCTTAAATAGGACGGATCTTTAAGACGTTTAACGTTTTAAAGTAGGTAAACTTGAATTTTATTTTTTGAAGGCGCGGTTACATTGATAATCCTTTATAACGTGTCTAATGATTGATATGGAAAGTTATCAGGGTTCCTGAAATTTTAGGTGATAGATAATTGGAGTGCTTGTGTGAAATGCAATTTCGAAAATCTTGGACTCTTATAAAACTGCAAAAACCTTGAAACTACAAAATACTGAAAACTTTAAAGTTCGGAAACGTCTCTATAACGTTTCGCTTTTTGAATTCATAAAAGTTCAAAGCATTGAGACTTTGAATATTCCTTGAAACATTTCGAATTTTTAGAATTCTTTAGATCCTTAAAACTTGAATAAATAAAATTTAAATTTTTGGAATTTTTTAAATTTTGAATACATGTACTTTCTAAGTGTGAACATTTGAATTACATAAATCGGATCGTTTGTATAATTGCAAACTCTTAGAACTTTGGGTTTCCACCGTACTGGGCACTGTCGAAACTCGGTGCTAGATTTCAAACATTGGGAGACACGTAATTACGCGCGTCGTGAACACATTCCTATTCGCGAATAACGCGTCATTTCCGGCACAGTGTGGAGCTCGCGTTTTCATCGGACTTACTTTAATTTGCTCTGCGAGACGAAGTGTGCGCTGCCAATAATTTCCCGATTGCATTTGATCTCACTTTAATAAAGCGATGTCGAAGATTGGTGTTTGCACGTCTGTGGCCAGGCTCTCCTATCTTCTTGTAAAAAGTGATTAAATACTAAATACCATACTACTTATCAATATAAATTAAGTTAAATATATCTCTAAAATGTTTTAAAGAATTACCCGTTGTTTAAGAAAAAGATTTTCACGAAAATAATAAAAATATTAAATATAACTAAATTACAATAATATATAATAATATATTTAAAAAAATATACATATAAAAATAATTATATTACAATTTTCAATATTTATAAAAAATATATGTTGTGTATATTGTGTACATATTTTTACAGGATATTTGTGGTTTACGAGAGAGAATATTCAGATTTTTCTGTATTTCAGAAGAAAATTCGCGGCTCACTCATCTTGTTTAATCCTCTTACAAGGGTTTTTTCAACCTCTCGAGATGCTCACGAGAAAACGACTATTCACGCGAGAATATTCGGGGCGACGTACACGTCTCCGCACTTTGACGATCGATCGATCTTATAACACGACCCTCCTACCTTCTTTTCCCTCACCAAAAGATTTATTGGTCTCGAATATACGTATCCTTTTCACGAAAATTCCGCACTTAAGGAAATTTCACGCAAAATTTTTCGAAAATTCGCTCGTAAAATAATTTTTAATCACGTCAGAAAAGGACGATTTTTTACACATTCAATAACTTATAAATATCTAAAGCATCTATTTATGAAAAAAAAACTCAAGATTCCGAAGATGCAAGATTTCGAGGATTCTAAATTTTGAAACTTTATATAAACGTTTCGAAAAATATATTAAACAATCTAAAGGATATTTGTGATCGTATTTTAAGTATTTGAAATCAGAATTTTCCAACGTTCCAGAGATTAGAGATCTGTACTCATAAGGAACGTCCCTTTGTACTATTGAACCCGATTAAGATGAACCCAGCATCAGAGATCGAAAAATCCATGCTGGATTGTAATTCTTGGCGGACAAACGTCGGATCATTTAGGATTCGTAACCCCGGGAGGACCGGAGGAGGCGGCTTTAAGAATTTGCGAGTCGTAACGGTGTTGGACGCGCGCTGCCATTGAAAGTACGCGGGAAAGTGTATAAAGTGAAATAAAATAAAGTGTAAGCGAGCTTTACTCGGGGGAGCGCGATTCTACTTTAGATTAAATTCCGAAGCGACCCACCTTCTTACCGCCGCTACTTCCGCCGTCGTCGTCCCCTTTCCGACTATACCCTTACTCCCATGATCGTACACCTTCCTCGGCGCTTCTATCTCGTTTCGGAAAGTAAGCTTTTCTCGCCACCGCGCCGCGAACGTTTTTATCAGCCGGCAGATGGTTTCGCTTGTAATCCACGATATACCGCTCGTTTTCCCCTTACGGGACCTGCCGCCGGCAAGAAGGACGAGCGTTTATTTATTCGAGATGCTCTCGGAGCAACCGATGGGGTTCTTCTGAGTCTGCAAGAGGCGAAGAAATGGACTGCTCTTGTGAGACGAAGTTGTTTATCGGGATCTATGAATTCACCTCATAACGATGAAAATCGTAATCTTCTAGAAAAATTACATATATACATATTTGTTTTTTTATAGAAACTATCTTTAATAAACAGAAAATGGGTCTTATTTTACACAACAATCGCGTTTGCGTTTACCCCTACTTGTTTGTTTATTTTATAACTGGACACCAAACTGGTGTGCGCATTGGTAAAAAATACATCGCCGGATTCTCCTGCATGTATGGCTTTGTACTTGCGTCCATTCGTTCCTTGAGTATACATATTTATTTTGCGAATTGGCGAGATCGGTCTCGAGGTGGCGTTGATCTCCGACATGCTCTGTATCGCTTGGAAATAACGAAATAAGGGGGCATAAGAGGGGGTGGCACGCGCCTACTTCATCCCTCTTCTTGACAGCTCTATCTCGCGAGTAACCCCCTGAATCCACCTTCTGTCTCGCCCTTTCCCGTACTGCTCCCTTTTCTACCCTTTAGCAACTCCCTTGACACGAGTCGTTACTCTTTCCGAATACCGAAACTTCCCTACGGCTCGATTTCGCCGACTCGGGGGCTGCCGCCATTTTGCAACATATTTTGCATGTCCTTTGACGCGCATCTGATCAAAAATAGCAGGTTCTTTCCTCCATTCTGAGGATAAAAGCACTGCAAAACGAAAAATGCGCCAGCAGTCTAGTTTAAACATAAATCAATCAATAATTCTGTTTAAATTATATTCGCGGTCTTGGAATTTTGCGGACACAATAGGATCTCTATTTTGAACTATAAGCTTGTATAATATCGAAGCTTCCGATAATAGAGTATTCATTTTTCTAACGTGAACTTGCACGATCATTTATTCGACAATATTATATATTTTATTTTAATTATCCGAAAAGATTTTAATTTGAGTTATACTTATGAGTTTATGCTTTCCATTTTCCATTATCTATCTCTTTACTTCTATTTTGTTGCGAGACATCCCGTAGATTCGTTCGTATCCATGAAGGAACGGACTTTAAAAAAATAACTGTGGAATAATTGGGGATGTTAGCGGTGCGCGCGAAAAATTAAGACAAATTGGAGCACCCTCGGTTTAGCCGGTAGTGTGCTTGCACCCGCTCTACCAACCGATCCGAGGGTCTCTCTGCGAGGTATAACGAGAAGAAGGATAGGAGGAAAGGAGTGGTGCAGCTTGAAGCGGAAGGAAGGGATTCAAGATGGGGTTAGGCTGGGACAACATTTCGACCTAGCCCAACGAGAAGGGCCAAGACAAACAATTTTCAGCTGGCTCGGCCGTCTCGAACTAATTAACGTGGGATTTCGCCGTCACGTGGTCGTATTACCTTACCACGGATTATTGCCTGCTAAGGAGCATTATTACGTAATTTTGACTCAATTAATAATGGAAACAGATAATAACACGAAATTACAAGGAATTGATTGAAGATTTGAAGCTTTAATGAAGAAAAGTTCCGACCCTTTAAGATTTTAAACTCAAAAATGAGAAAATAGAATTTTTTAAATTCTTCAAGTCCTTAAGCCCCCTCTTCAAGTTTCTGTTTTTCTTGATTTTTTATCAATTGCGAACGTTGCTGAGTCGACTGAAAATTCTTATCTAAAATTTTTCTTAAAGTTTTTACGTTCCAAATCTTTTCAAGTATTTTATCCGTTGTTTCACGCAGACACGCGCAAGTCGACAGAATTGATTTTTGCAGTGTTATTTTTCTTTTACAATATTATACTATTTCGCAACGGTAATGCCGTATCGTATAAGAGGAAAGTGGGCGAAGAAATTATGGCGCGCTCCCGAACTGGGGAAATTTATCGCCTGCATATACGTCTGTATATAGACGCACGTGGTCATAAGCGCGTTACGATCGCAAAGTATTCCGGAAACTGGTTCCGTCGGAACTGCACCGGAAACGACGTCTGGATCCAATTTTTCTAAATCAAATAAGTATTATCGCGCAATGTTTCGAAATATCCGGAAATTTACGATATCTTGAATATTAACGCGAATGCCCGAGCTATTCAACAGTGGCTATTTCAACGTAAATCAGAAGAATCGCTTAGCTTTGACCGGCAAACTTTAATGTCGAGGGATCGATAATTTTGTAAATGTACTGGCTTAATTGATTACAATAACACGAACTATCTTTTAATTAATGTGAGTATTTTTTTCATGCCGAAAGTTAAAAGGCGGCGTGGCGGGACGAGCTGCTCATCAAGTTTTTATAGGAGAAAACGAGAACTTGTAAAACTAAAACTTCGTTTTCTTTGCGCTTCCAGTTTCTGTAACTTTGCTCCAATCGTTGGAGCGCTGGAAAACGTTAGACCATCAAACTGCGCCATTTTATGAGAAGAAGCGGGTTCGCACATAAACGAACGATGAACATAGCGAGTAACGATAACGGCGACTAACGCGTTTCATAATATTTACAAATATTCAGGCGTAAAATAATAAGAACGTGTTATCATTATAATTTTTAACAAAATTTCCCTCGAATTACGCTGTCATTAAAGCACGTAGGATACAATAATCGAATTCGCCGCGATTTAATCCGCTTTAATCGAATGCATAACCCGCGCTAAATACGAGACTCGCATAAGAGTTGTTATTTCACAAATCATTATTGTAAACCGCAAGGCGGAACCAGCCGCTTCGCTGTCATTTGGTCGCGCATACGGTTAATAATGAACATCGTTTAGTATTGTTAATAACAAGCCGGCGCTTATTAAAACGTCGAAGAGAGGCGGCGATTAAGCGGCACAATTCAATAGCCGCGTAATCATCGAAAGTTGATTAATTTCATTATCTCAGCTACGCCCTTGTTTCGACTAATTAGTTACTTCACGGCGGCACAATAATGGCAAACAATAATTTCATCAAAACAGAAATCAAGCCGCGGAATTATAATTGCTTTAAGTCGGGCACTCGCTGTTTGTCAAACATAATTTGCACAGATTTTGTGCAGTAACTGTAATTTTTTTCTTTTTTGTAATTAATTATATGAAGTAATTGAGTAATCATCGTTGAGATAAATTGTTAATTATACATTTATAATAATTGAACTGAGTAATCATACACTCTTAAGCATGTTACCGCGTAGTATCTCCAAATTCAAGATACTAATTTCTAAATGAAAATGACATTTCGAGTTACATGCTGCTAGGAGATACTTTTCCCGGTACAGTAGCACGGAATACACGAGGTATTGATAAAGGAGGAGGTACCGATTGGTGGTACCGCACTTATAAATTCACGGTACAATTTTTTAGGTACAGTTTTAGGAGGTACAGTTTTTTGGGGGGCTTCCCGTATGTACCCCGTACATACGTACCTCGTACAAATGTATCTCCTACATACGTATACGTAGGTTGAACAAAAGACATTCGCGAATAACAGTGGCATAGCCACTAGGTGGCATCGACGCGGACGCGGCAGACGTGTCATATCGTTGCTCGAGCAAAGGATTCTTAGACCGTTTTATACGACTGTTACATTATTTACGCAACTAACATGAATATGAATATATTCATAAGCAGTGACATTCGCGGAGTATTTCGCGGTGCGTGCCGGGAGTCACAGTGCGAAAATTTTTGAATATTTTGGCATTTTATAATAAATTATATTATGTTTTAAAAACGCGTCAATACCGCATAACATAGGTACTTCCTAATTTCGAGGTACCATCTTTCCTTCTATTTTTTAGGGTACTTATGTCCCTCGTAATTACGTAGGGACTTTTTTTCAACATGTACCTCCAATTTTTGGCGACACATGCTTAAGAGTGTAACTAACAGACAAAATATAGGTCTACTGGTCATTTTTAACTATTACAAAAAGCAATAATCAAAACAAAAGGGAAAAAAATGATTTACCCAGATATGTTTGAACACACTCTTCCTCCCACATGTTTATTTCAAGGCTGTACGGTTGGCTCGCGACAGTTTTGAGCGCGATATTTTCGAGCAAGTCGGATTTGCATATCGGCCTTTTGCGAATCGGCCGGAAAAATCGTCCGGTTGGATTCCCGGCGAGAGAGCCGACGAAATCGAAAACAACCTGTGTTTACTTGCCGTTGATTCAATATTAGCATCAACAACTCCGGGCAAACCCTTCCCGACGTGAAGTCGTACATTCTGTTTGACTCGATGGTCGAAATACATCCCCGATTTGCACGCTGCTTACTACTCCTGGCCGTTTTCCCCGCTCGTTTCGTCCCGAGGATTTGGCGTTTTAAATACAGCTAAACACACCACCGACGGGGAGAAAATTCTGCCAGGGTGGAGGGATTAATAAAAGGTTATAAATAAGCCCTGACTCTACTCCCTAAAAGTCGAAGAGTGAAATATTACTCAAAATAAGTGAAATGTAAGTGTAACGAAAAGAAAAAATTGAGTCTGTACATTTTGAAAGACTCACCACTCTAAAAAAGAGTAAAATTGTGCTCTATAAGTTGGAGTGAAATCACACTCCATTTAAGTGAAAGAGTACTCTTTTCGAGTGCAGTAGACCAATGTCCATATAGGAGTAAATTATGTGACTCTACAATTTTGAGTGGAAAATTTTATTTTGTTAGAGTCATTTATCAATTGAGCTTTAGTGAATCGTCATTTACTATATATATATAGCCTTAGAGCGAGATTGTATTACTCCAGTGGAGTAGCTGCTCTAAAAATTTGAGTGAAAAATTTACTCCCTTGTAAGTGTCCGCATATTCAAATTAGAGTGACAACTCTCTCTTTTGGAGTAATTATCGCAATTACTCTAATTTAATATATTATATAGTGGCGAAACCACTCTATGAGATTTAGAGAGTAATAAGTCCTGACTCTAACGATCCGAGAATTTAGAAAGCCATGAATGTAAAAAACTTGCGGATAAATTCTCGGGAAATTTGAAAATACAGGTTATTTTGTGTCGTTAATATCCTCGATGTTTTAAAATTTCACGATTTCGCTGGTGAATCCATGGAAGTATTGCAGGGTGGCATTGCAATTGGCGTCATATTGTATACGATCAATAGTCACTGTACAAACGTAACCGAGGTGACTAAAACAACTTCGATTTAATTTCGAATGTAACGAAGTTATATAGTGTCGGGCTCTAACGTCGCGATGTCTCTGCGAAATTTCTCTCCCGTGTGAATATTCAAGACCAGCCGTTCACTGAACGAGCGAACGTCTAAGGGTGTCCGCCCTTAAAGGGCTTTTGCACATTCGCGTGTACTTTCACACTCGGCGCGCGGGAGGATAGGCCAGAGGGTTCGCAGCTTCGTAGTATTTCAGGCATCGGTTCCCGTTTACACTTGTAATGCGAGGCTTCCCATTGTGTAACAAGAGAGAAACCCCGCACGAGGAGCGCGCCGCCGCGCGTACACCGCCCTGTCTCTGTCGCCCTATCATAGCTGGCTGGATGCATTAACGTTGAGATTGAAGGGCGGCGAAGGAAGGCCTCGGCGAAGAGAGCACCTCCGACACGTCGCAGGTAGTTTCGTGTCGAACGGTTGTAAATAGTTCGCTTAATGCGATCGCGTTACACGACGACGACGAGACTCGCCGGGATGTTCTTAGGTTACCCTAGACGTATCTCTATATTATCTTACTTTATCCTCCTGGATTACCGGTTCCTTGCTTCAGCGGAGTCCTAGTTTGCCACGATATTAGACGCCCGTCAGCGATAACGATCCGTGCACCGTGCGTCGAACGTTGAATAAGTATCGTACACGATGTCTTTATTTTCCGCGAGCTGAGATGATAAACTTAACTTCGAGAGAGGACGGCAAGTTATTTGACTTGCGGTAACTCCGGACGAACTTTATTTACCTGTTTTTCGGTAATTGGTGCTTTGGTATCTCCCCTACGTATTCTCTTGGCATATCCGCGTGTCGCAGCAGGAAGGGGAGATGTGTAACGGGGCATAACGACGCTTGCGGGGCTTTAGGTCCGTAAGCGTGCGGCTTCGTCGGGATAGAGCTAATGTTCGTCGCACGGGGGTTTAACGCTTACCGTAAGCAGGAACAACGGAACCATAGCGACCGCGGAAAATCCGCCCGGAGGAAAAGGGGGAGGTGGTCGATGAGGGAAGTCATGCGGAAAAGCTTTGAACAGCTTTCGTGGGGATACTTCGCATGGGTGGATGTCAGCTACGAGACATTTCGCAAGGGGGCTCGGACAACGCCACTTTGTGTTGCGAAGAAGCACACGTTGAAGACGTCGAAACAATTCTAATAAAATTCTTATTAGTGAAATTTTTACTAGCGTTGAGAGAATCATCCTTCGATCTCTGGAGAATCTTGACAATCGTCAGGTTACATACGTTCGAGGATCCGCGACGTCCAAAAAGCGCGAGTTTAGGAATGCGCCCATACCAAATCCGGGAGTCTTTGAAGAATTATACCGTCGAGAATCGCCATAATCCGGGGGAGGAGGGCTTGCCGCTATCTGAGACCTATGAGTTTCTCAAATCTATGGCGCTTAAAATCCGCGGATTCTCAAGGATCTGACATTTGTATGCGGAACCCGGTGGATGTAGTAGAAACGCTCCTGCGCGGCGATATTTTCCCGGGCTTACCCTGTATATACGTAGTACACATATAAACGGGCTTCTCCGCCCGGAGTTTTCCGTGTGGGCGGAGGATTACGATACTGTATGGCTGAAACACGACGGGGGCACCCTTTGTCTACGTTGTCTGCTATCCTTAGCCTTTCATTTAAGGACCAGGTAATAGCTGTCGCTGCAGCTGCACGTGATCCCGCAGTTTGCTGGAGACAGGGAGAATAAGAGAACATATTTTACTTCGCAAGGATACTAAAGTTCGCCGGACATGCCGCCACATCGCCGTTTCCGAATTTATGCGCCCTGGGATCATCAGGTTTTAAGTAAACTCCAGGAGGAGGATCGGTGAAATGGATGAGATGTGGGACAGAAATAAACTCCTCTCGGAGACCGTTATGGCCGTGAGATTTAGCGCCGTTAAGTTTAATGAACTATAATTAGCGACTTATGAACGTAACAAAGCTTTAATAATATAGGAATTTCTGAAAAGAATCTATAGAATTTATAGAGATGTTTTTGTTCTTAAAAGAAAAAATTTTTTGAGAACTTTTTGTAGGTATTATTTCTTTAAAGATTTTATTCGTTATCGAGTACTATTAGTTTTAATGCCAAAATACTATTCTCTTTAAAATTTTTTTAGATTCTTACAGATAATTCTTGTTCGAAGTTTTACATAAATCTTCTTTTATTTTAACGAAGTTTTGTCATATATTTAAGGGTTGATACCTTTTTTAGCAGATTCTACTTATTTGTTGTATTTCTCGGGAATAGAATGACAAAAATTTTACACAATGTGAAATGCTTGCTTTATAAGAGAGTCCTCCACTTCTATTTAGTTTCTAGACTCTGATACTTGAAACAAATAATTTCGCATTTTTTTCCTCCATGATTGAATAATATGAAAGAAAAATTAAGAAACTCCTAAATAATAAGTAAGTTTATTTTAATTTTGCATCTAAAAATGCTCTAATTTGAAGATTTGATGCCTGGAAAATCAGGGTCTTCTCAGGGAATATTTTTAACAATACTTGAGTAAATACTCAGTAAATAGAACATATAATAATTATTTGTTACATAAACATAGTATGTAACATACATATATACAAAAATACAAAAATGATTGTATTATTTTATTATTTTTGTACTTTATTTTCGTAAATTAATTTATTAAATCCTAGGAGATTCCTATGCGTTGTTCTGTTTAAAATTTTTGTAACTTCTAATCAAAATTTTTAGATCGCAATTGGTATTTAGGAGTAAAAAATTGCTCTTTTCGAAAATCTAGTCGGCAATAAGGTGAGATATCTGGAAAAAAGTATAAAGATTGAAAGTGGAGATAAAAAGAGTAAATTACCTCTGCCTTTTTACTAATAAATATTCAACTAATAAATGATTTTGTTTATCTTTTTAAGTAGAACTTTTATTGTAGAGATCACGCAAATAATAATTACATTTCGATTTATTCTACATTTGATTTATTCTACTTTAGTTACAAGAATTGAAAGCAGAAAAACGCATATGGTCTTTCTGGGACTTAACAGATTAACGTAGAATATGCAGAATATATCTTGGTTCTCCACTTGATTGCAAGACTCTGATGGAATTTTCAACTGATCCCATGAGTCCACGATATGCGTCTCGATGTGCGTTCGAACGCAGAGGTACGGTCGTTCTTGCACCTATACGCCGAGCGACAAAAAAAAAACGACGCGTATAACACCGCGGAATGACTAATACATCCGCCGAGGGTGTATTCGAGATATCGAGTTGCCGCTCGATAAAATGCAAAACTACTCGCGGCACACACGGGAGCAAAAATCGCGCGGATACGCGCGGATATATCGCTTCGCGTGGCGGAGGTAAAATATACGAGATAGCGCTCGCCGGTATTCGCCCGCCGCCGTCACGTGCGTTAGGCGATATTTGTCGCACGTGACCAAGGAGCCGCGCGCCGCGCCGCCGCCGATATCTTCTCGCGACGGACTCCTTCCGCGACGGACGTAACGGAAAATCCATGGGTTGTGGAAGGAGCGGAATATATTCGCCTCTTTTATTATTCACACGAGCACGGAAGCGATGTAAAAATTATATATTATTTTACATTCAACGTGTTTTACAGCGAATGTTTCGCGCGCAGCACATACGAAAAAAAAGCCATTACACAGTACTTCCCCTTTATTCGCTACCGTAATAATTTTTGCACTCGCAAAATAACCGTTTAAAGAGGTAGTGGAAAACTTTCCGGTCAAGCGGTCAACCGTATCTAAATGTTTCGCCAGGGGCAAAATATTTTTAATTGAGAAGTACGATAAGCGGTTTACATTGCGCGACTTTTTAATTGCTGTAAATTGAAGCCTCTTAAATAGGCAAAGTTTTATAATTTCCTCTTTTAACACGCAAACATAAATACTTCAAGTCTACAACGAAACTCTCATCTCCATGCTCGGTGCAATAATTTATTCATTTTTTTCTTATTTTGTTATTTTGTAAGCTTCGTCCAAGTTCACGCTAACGTGAAATCCGCAAGCTCATTCGAAAGCAACGTGAAATCCCTTTGAGTAGACCTGAGATCTAAGGGAAAAAGGGAGTGAGGGTGAGGCGCGAAGATAGTGGCGGGAAACGTTTCTAAGGGGAAAGTTTCCGCTCTCCGCGGAAACTTTCTCGATCGAGCTCGACGCGCGAGCATTTGTTTTCCCGTGGTGAGCTTTCGCGAGCTTTCGGCAGAAAAGTCACTCGAGGGCGGGCGGCTACGGGCATCGTAACGCGCTACTGCTTTAAGCTATCGCGGCACTCACCCCTCCCTCCTGCCCGCATTTACCCTCGTTCTCCACTTTTGTCCCCCGTCGTGCCCCACGTTGGATTAAAATATCGGCGACGCCAACCGCGTCTGAATAATTCAGGACGAAAGTTCTGGTTGTTCAATCCCGCGAGAGGAGTCCTGCCAGGACGATCGGAGGATGTGATCGAGGTCCGTTTTTTGTATTGCAGGTTTCGCCCTGATGAGAATCGTCGAGGTGTACAAAGAAATCCAGGATCAGGAGATGAACATCGTAAGTAGAACAGCTAGATTTTTAGCTAATTTTTAGAATGAGAAACTTATATCAAAGACTCGAGAGGTTTTTTTTTTTAAGAACTTTTCTCCGGCGATTTTCTTCGGCGTAGACATTTTCTTTATTGCAGGCGTTAACTTTTTAGTATGCAATATTCAAGTACTTACATACAATATAAAGTTATAACTAATTTTCATTCTAATATGATATTCCTGATTCCAAGATCTCTTTAATAATATTTAATTAAGATTTTAATCCTAACAATTTATCAATAACGATATAATAAAATTTAAATAATATTTTTATTTGTCGGTTTTTTATAATTTTTATATGGTTCTTTGAATCTTTTAAGGAAATTTTTGAATGTTTTTATTACATTCGAATAATATTCCGAGACATTTCTGTGGGATAGCTAAAAGCAGGCGTATTGTCTGCCTTCCCATTTTTTCCGTCTGTCTTCCACCCTGGCACCGTCCATTTCCGGGAATTACGTCAGACGGTTGCGTCTGCCAGGATTCGCAAAGATGTCCTTTGCGCCATCGTTTAGTGCTAAGCCTATCTAGTAGAAATTCATATTTCTCTTTGTTTGTTTATATATTTATTCGACGAATAAAAGAGATTCTTTTAACCGTGCGGCGCGTGTGTTTTTGAGAGTCACTGTTCAAAATGTTGATAATCTCGGAAAAATATCAGATAAATGATGATAAATAATTAAACTTACCACATTTAAGTAACAATTGCTAAATTAATTGCAAATATCTAATTGTTTAATAACAAAATATTATTCCTCCGTCTGTAAACGTGGCGTCCAAGCCAAAATAACATCTGCTCGTAACTTTAGAACTGGCAAGTCTGCCTGTCTAGGCTCCTCCTCTAAAAAAAGTAGGTGAAAGAGGGATCTCAAGAGCCTGAGCTGTTACGAAAGATAAACATATATCGTCGAATACCGAGCAAGTCAAATCTCGCGTGGATGTCTCAGACCCACATTTACAATCAATATAGCCTTTTTCTATAAGTAACAATTTGGTGAATTATTCATAATAAGTGTTATTTTTTATCAAAACAACATTCCCTTAAAAGATTTTGACGAATAGTTGCTTCTCTATTTAGTTATTGCCAAAAAATGGAATTTTGGACAGCGGACAAAGTTCAGCAGATAAATTTTTTCGACATATTCTATATATTCTATACTATATATTATATAAATTTTTAGTAATTATTGAAAAATGTCATATATTTATATATCACATGTAATTTTACCTTTAATTTTTTATTTATTAACAATTTTTCCTTCTAAAAAGTACCATTCCGAATAATTCAACTCTCTCCCTCTTGAATAATTCAACTTTTTGAATAATATATCCATCTGTACTAGTTTTTTTCTTGAAAATTTACCTCTAGAGTAAAAAACCTTAAAAAGGTTTTTTCTTCTGTATAGAAAAAAAAATACAAATTTTTTTGGTAATTTTTAAGAAAAACTCACATAGCTCGGATGACCTTCACCTTGACATATGTTATAGAGGGTTTATTCCTGTGAGTAACTTTGCTTTAACAATCATGTGGCGGTCTCTTATAATTTCTGATACTCGCAAAAAACTAAAATTTTTTTTTCAAGATATTAAGTTTAAGTTTTTTTAGTTAATTTAAAGTAAAAAATATATAACTAAGATATAAAACTAAAATCGAAGAAAACATTAAAATGTCTTAGAATGTTATTTTCTTACAGCTTTCTTATATTTTTCATATTTATATGAAAAGTGTATGCGTAGATGCAGTGGGTTCCGTCCCCCCCCCCCTCCGCAGGGGGCTCTAAAAAAGAACTAATTAGGTACTCAACTTAATTATTGTGTGGATGGATTACACGTGATCCACCCACACAACAATTGGGTTAGGTTAGATTAGTTTTCTTGGAGGTGAAGCCCCCGTAAAGGAGCGGAACCCGACGCTGCATCCACGCATACACTTTTCCATCCACACAACAATTGAAGGGATAGATTTCGCTTTGCATTGATTATCATAAACATATCGATATAAAGTATAAACTTATATATGTAAACATCGTAATAGTGAGAAGTATTCAGGGACCGATATACACTGGGCAACATAATTATCGCAACAAAAATTTATGTCAAAAATTTGCCCAACTTTAAATAAGCATAACTCCACGAAAAATTGTCATATCTGAAAGATTTTTATTTTATTTTAAAGGGTGAAGTCTGTACTCTCTCTTTAAAGAACCATTGTTAGATTTTTAATTTAGCCTCCCCCCCTCCCGCCGTTCTTCCAAAAGTAAGGACGTGTGTTACGTCTCCAAAAAATTGCATACTTTGACACATTCTATGGAGTAGAATAAATTTTTTTTGTAACTATCATGGCAACCATCGTAAAATACTTTTCCTTGCAAATTAAAAAAAAAATTAAGTCCGTACGATTTTTTTCGCCGAGTTATGTGTCAAAGTATGCAATTTTTTGGAGACGTAACACGTTCTCACTTTTGGAAAGACGGGGGGAGGCTAAATTCAAAATCTTACAATGGTTCCTTAAAGTACAGACTTCACCCTTTAAAATAAAAAAAAAAATCTTGTAGGTATGACAATTTTTCGGAGTTATGCTTATTTGAAGTTGAGCAAATTTTTGACGTAAATTTATGTGGCGATAATTTTATTGCCCAGTGTATATTGAAACTACATATCGCATAAAGGTCTCTTATATGAAATAATGCTATATAGGTATCTCGAAAAAAGAATTTTAGTTTTTCGCGAATAATTCGGAAACTATAAAAGATAGAAATATGGTCTATAGGACGAAAATTGTAGAGTTCGTCGAGAATGTCGCCGAGATCTAAAGATCTCCTCAAAGTCTTGTCTCGATATCTTGGGAAAAAAAATTTTTAGTTTTTTGCGAATAGGTATCTTAGAAACTATAAGAGACTGCTACATGGTTGTTAAAATAAAATTACTCAGGAATGAACCCTTTATAACATATGTCAAGGTCAAGGTCATCCGAGAGGTGTGAGTTTTTCTAAAGAATTACTCTTTAAAGAAACCTATCTTTTTCCTTCATTCTTATTCAAAGTTTATTAGAAATAAAGTATTAAATAAACGATGTTTATCAAAATAATTATAAAATCGTCAACTACAATGTGAACAGATATTTTTTCAGATTTTTTTCAATACTCTAAGATAGAGAAAATAGCATTCACGTTTACAACCCGAGGGTCCCAAAAAACGTTTACAGCCAGATGGTTATTTAGAATTGATATTACCATTTTTCTATCTATCTTTTTGAAAACTTAAGAAATTCCTTCATCATTTTCCTTCATATCTCTCTCTCTCTCTCTCTCTCTCTCTCTCTCTCTCTCTCTCTCTCTCTCTCTCTCTCTCTCTCTCTCTCTCTCTCTCTCTCTCTCTCTCTCTCTCTCTCTCCCTCCCTCCCTCCCTCCCTCCCTCCCTCCCTCCCTCCCTCCCTCCCTCCCTCTCTCCTCTCCCTCCCTCCCTCCTTCCCTCCCTCCCTCCCTCCCTCCCCCATCGCCGATGACACTTTATAGAACAGTTCTACGGCACGCGGAAGTCTGTAGGAGCCTCTTTGATCCTGCGGTTCGCCTCCGCTTGGCTCGAGGGCGACATTACATTCCGCAGGCGTTTCGTTTGAACATGAAATCTCATTGCGACCATAACGACATGTGGTTATTACGACTTTACAACTCTCTCTTTCTCTCCCGCTTTCCCTCGCACACACGTTGCCGTCGCATTTTACAATTTCATTCCGGCCGACCTTTCTGCAAAAATGTCTCTCCAGCGACCTAATCCAATCTAATCCGCAAGTAAGTTAAGAATATACCCTTCCTGTTGCACTAATTAAGTAGCGTTAAGTTTGGTGTAGCTTTTTTTCCGCTAAAGTACAATGAAATTTTGTTAGTTGTTTTTGCGCATACACAATATGTTTACGCAGAAGACTGCGACTACTACGTGGAATGTTGAAAGCAAAGGGATGTTACAGAAACTTTTAATTTTTTATATTAAACACGTTGGTAGCGGTATAAACACGAGAAACTACAATTTCATTAAAATGAAGTTTTCTTGGAAAATTAAACAAAGAATAAACTCTTCTTGTATATCTTCGTAATCTTAAAAATTCATGAAAAGGCCTTCGTACTCCTTTGAATATTAGAACTTTTATAAACATTAGAACTACGCACAAAATGGATCGAGTGAAGTAAATGATGAAATAGTTGATTCATATTTGGGGGTGCTCCAAGGGTCAATGATCTCCGATTCCTCGGGAGATTTCCGAAGAAACAAACAGCCGCGTACGCGTGCTGCGTCACGATTCACCGATGAAAAACGCACTCTAGACGAAGATTATCTCGAGCACGACCAGAAGAAGAGAGCGGTGGAAGTGCCGCGCGGAAAGAGAAAGACGAGTGCCAAGTCCAGCGGGATTCAGGATGGCTGCGTGGAGTGAAACTCACGTAGCTTGCATTACTTTGCAGCTTTTTGGCGGACGTGTATCTCCGCAATAACTAATCGATAATTCCGCGAGATTCGCTAAAGAAGCTTCTTCTACAGACATCTTTAATCCGCAATTGCAACATTTCTAATGATTTATTCCCCTCCTTTTTAATGTTTGTCGTGAATATAATTTCAAAATAATCTGGAATAAAGATAAGATAAAAATCCGTTAATTTATCTTAGATGAGATAAAGATGACTTTTTAATTAATTTAAGATAAAAGATGAGATAATTATCGCGATTTATCTAGATAATTTTTTAGATAATTTTGTGTTTATGAGACTATTTATAAAAATTTATAAAAAGAATTACGCAGATTATAAAAGGGATATTAAACGGATATTAAATTTTATTTTAAGTTCTTATTTCTCAAAAATAAAATTTTTTTGAATGTTTTATCTGATAAACGATTTCGACGGAGTACACTTATTTGCTCCGCTAAACTAAAAAGGCGCTCCACTGGCACCAATGATGTTTAAGAAAAATATTTTTAATTAGAAAAATTTATAAGAAATTAGAGTTTCCTTGATTTAGATTCCAAATACGCAAATACCTCGAACTATACTAATAATTGTTGGCTTATTATTAATATTGTTTTTTTTTCAATATTGTAAAAGAAATCTTTCTCTCCGCTACTATTAAAAGTTGATCTGTTTTTTAGTGTAATGCCATTCTTGCAGTCTAAATAATTTACTTTTTTTTAAACTAGGTCTTTATACATAGATATATAATGTTGGAATCCAATTTAATTTAAACGACGGTAAAACCATTTTGGACAATTTTTAAATAAGATGACATGATTTTTTATCTAAAATTAAAATAAATATTTTGTATTTTTTTATTTATATAAGATAAAGAAAATTCCATTTTTTTATCTGGATAATCATCTAGATAATTTTATCTAAATAGCAAACACTGCTCTATTTCGAAAATTACAGATGTCTGGACTTAAAGATTTTATTACGTTACGTTGTTGTTAAATCATCAAACCGAGCTTAAATTATTTAATGCAATATCCTGTATTTTTTTAATAATAAAGAATGATTTATCCAGCTTTACTAGTTTTTTAGTTTTAAGATTAATTTGGTCTCAAAATTTGGAAAATATGGATTACATTATTCAATTTCGGAAATTTACGCTTACATTTTGTGCTTCTTTGTGACAATATAAACACAGACACCATCGTTTTTTGACGTCTTCCGCTATTGGCCAAAATTCGGTTCTTCGATCTGTCCGGTGACGCGACCGGAAGCCGGCGCAAAAAAGTGTGCTCGCGCGTTCCGGAAGCGCTGTAATTTTCGATGTACGCGGCGAAGCGAGGCGAGACGGGGTGAGGAAACGACGGGGCGAACTGGAATGAGCGATAAAAGACGCTCGTTCGCTCGTCCCAACGCGGACTCAACATGGCGGCGGTCGCTCACAATCAGATCTAAAGAGTGCAGAATTTCCCAATAAAAATTCGCCGGTGTTCCCTAAAAGCTCGCGGATTAAATTCACGGTGCGTAGAGATTCGCGTGTTCAACGAGGGGCGGGTAGGAGCGGAATAAAAAAAGCAGATAAAAAAGACGGATTCCCCTCCCCCTCTCTCTTGCCACGCACCGCCGTCATAGCAACGGGCGGCTGCAATCCGCCTACCTTTGAGCGACGCACAAAAAGCGAGGCAAAGGGTGCTCGAACTGCAAAACAAACAACTTGTTCGTGAAACGCGAGCGTTGTGGAGAACGGGGTGCGGCGCGGGCGGCTGGCGAGGAGGGTTGCGGCAGGAGAACAGGGTGGCTCTCGAAGAAACGCCGACGTCGGACGACGTCGGAAGGCCCGAGGAGAAGAGGGGTTCGAAAGGGTTAATACGCTGATGGATCGAAGTGGCTGGCAAACACGGAGGCATATCATTATCGCGGCCGGAAAATTGTGCTCTGCGAACGTGTCTCGGCGCGTGTTTGACCGGATGGAAAATGGGAGAATGAGGAATAGTGATTTGATTGCGGAGGAGAGAGTCTAAGGGATGATCGAGCTCGGGCAGCTTGATTCCCGGCGTGAGTTGAATTTTCGAGTTGAGATTTCGCGCCGAGATGTCGGGATCTCTCGTCTCAGCGGTCGCCGAACAGACCGAATTGGCGAAAATCAAAATGTCGGGTCTGCCGGAACTTTGGTGGTTCGCCAAGTTCGGCGAACGCATCTGGATCCAGAGCTCTCGAGAGCTAGATTCGATTTCCCATTTATTTATACGATTATGTCCGCTCTGCCATGCTGTGGCGCAATTGCGCTACGCTATTGCGTTCGCGCACCACGCCGCTTCTTCTTCTAATTGCGCTTCAAACATTGTTCGTCATTTACGCACTCTTGAATTTTTATGTCTTATCGCGACTCGTATTGCGCTATTATTCTATTATTAGACCGGTATATTACTGCGTTACACTCTTTTCCCTTTACACGAAATTTCACGCATCGCTTTTACTATTCTTTCCTGCCTTGCTTTCTTTCTCTCTCTCAAGATGCTAATAAAAAGGAATAAAGAGCGTGTCGTCGTCATCGTCATCATTGCCGCGTTTTCCGTCGGAATGCATCCAACCGAGGACCACTCCTGCAAGTATAAATTAGGTCTGGCTCGGGAGAGACTCGTAAACTGCCTGAAACTCACATAGAGCGAACCTGAGACGGCGAAGAAATAAAGAAACATCGCTCTCTCAACACCAGCCGCGAGGACACTAAGATTATCTTAATCTCTTCGTCTCTAGACTACTTTTAAATGCCGGAAGGATGTTTGACCCTCTCCTAATTACATTTATTGCCTAACGGTGTCCGTTAATTATTTCTCACTTAAAAAGATTATTTTATTATATCTGTTTTAATTTACGTGACCAAGCCACTTAAGTTTATGTTAATTTCCCAAATGGACGTTACTTTTGGAACGATGAGACAAAAGCGCGACATTAGGACATTATATAAAGCAAAATATTATTAATCTATATATATATATATATATATATATATATATATAATTTAATGTTACGATTGACTCATCAACGCCCAGCCCAAACCTCTAAACCTATAGAAATATGAAATTCGAATAGTATATTCCTTCCATGGCGTAAGCACTCACTAAGAAGGGATTTTTAGAAATTCGATTCCTAAGGAGGTAAAAAGGGGTAAAATGTGTTTTCACGACTTTCTCAATATCTCTTGGGCCCGATGAGATATCGACTTGGTTTATGCTTACAAAGGTTACTCATACAAGTGCTTAAAAACATAATTTTGCTCTAATCATTTATCTATCTTTTATCTACCTATCGAATGTTCTGACTGACTCATCAACGCCCAGCTCAAACCCTTAAACCTAGAAACATGAAATTCGGGAAGTATATTCCTTCCATGACGTAAGCACCCACTAAGAAGGAATTTTTAGAAATTCGACTCCTAACAAGGTGAAAAGGGGTAAAATGTGTGTTACCATAGCGAAGCACGGGTATCAAGCTAGTATTGTATAAAGATAACATTATTTATTGTGTAAAAATAGTATAAGATATGATTAAATAATATTATTATGTGACATAATATATTATAAGTAATATACATATAATTAGGAAATATTATTAGAATTAATTAATATCGCTAGATGAAACAAACCTCGCGTATCATTCATGTATATAATAATATCCTTATCACATCTTACGTTCCAGTTAAAAGCATTCTATGTGGATCTGCTGGTGCCTCTGGAGACCAACCTGGAGAAGGACACGAAAGTCGTCCAGGTAAGTAAACTATCCCGGAAATGGTTCCCGGAAGGAACATTAGTCGTCCCCGAATTCCGGCTTCCGGCAACGCTGAATAATACAACGCTGGGAATGGACTTTCAGAGCGAGCAGAAAAAGTTCCTTCAGCAACACAAGACCAGATCCGAGACATATAGCAAGGCGGCCGCGACCATGAAGAAGCAGAGAAAGAAGTCCAGGGCGGCCAATAAGAGCGGCCTCGCCATGGACAAGGAGCTCAAGAACATGCAAATTCTCGAAGAGGAGAAGACTAAGCTCGACGCCTTCTGCGAGCAGAGCTTGAAGAACGTGAGTAACAAAATTGTCGAACTATCAATCACGTTGGGTTCAATCAAGTTCTCCTATTACCAAAGCACATTTTTTAAAACGCCAACGTACATAATCGTAGGGATATAATGCAAGATCTTCTTTCGTAGTGGATGAATACTACTGAAAGTTAAATAGGGATGGCAGAGATGATGGATTACGCGATGAGATTCATTAACGAAGCAAGTTTATTAACACTCCGGAACCCTTTGTGCGTTCTTTTCACAGGCGATGACTCAGGAAAGACGGCGATACGGTTTCGTGCTGGAGCGACAATGCTCCTTGGCGAAGCACTATGCGAGTTTTCATGAAGTTGCATTGGCCGCGCTTCATCCCTCGGTTGATAAATGGCGCGAGGTTGCTGCCACCAGGGAATACTTGCCCCAGTCGGTGGAGGACATGTTCGCTTCCAGACTCAGGGTAAATTCGCGCGACTGATCGCATGCAAATCTCTCAAGCTCCGCGTTTTCTGCGATTCATACGATTCTGATTGATCCGAAAGCGCGAAAATTTATTCTTGCGAGTTTTGCTGTTTAATCGCATCATCCAACACACATTTAGCAAAGATTATAACAATCCTAGGTAGCAGAGTGACGTCAAATAACGTATTAATTCGGTGTTAATGACATCCTCTAACGTCATTAAGGGCCACTTCGATCAAACTCCGATTAAATTTATCGTTGATTAGTCCATTGGAAATGACCAATCGTATTTGCTCAATCCGTCGTGATCGAAGTGATCCTAAGACGTCTTTAGACGTCATCTACTATCTTTCGTATGGATTCTGCAAAGGACCTTATAAATCGCGAATATTATGTATGTCAATAAAAATTTTATGAAGAGACTTTAGAAAAACATCTTTCTTCTAAAAAAAATTCGCATTTAAGAATTAAGGTAAAAAATTTTTTAACTAATATTCCAGAAACTAGAGACCTTGAATTTTAAATAATATGCGATAACTGATTGTTTCAAAAAGAATAATTATATTCGACGAGAAATGAAGGAAATATATATATTATAAATTTTTTGTTCGCTGGAAAAAGAACCTCCGTTTATGCTATATTCGTAGCGTCGTTCTAAAATTAACAAATTAGAGCGTACAATCAAGAAACATGGTAGTATTTCGCGCCAAGTACACGCGCAACGCGAGACCGCCGTATATATTTTTACGCGAACGGTCGAGTTCTGAGTACCCGAAATTTTTTAGATCTCATATATATACACACACACGAATAAAAAATATTGTCAAGATATATTGCCAAGGCGTGTCACGGAAATGCAGTTCTACGGCAATCTACATTTTTGTAGCAAACGTCGTTCTGGCCGGAGGACGAGGAAAACGGCGGCTCCGAGCTGACGATGATGAGCTCGCAATTGCGGAAGACACGGAGCATGGACAGCTCCTGTCTGGAGCTGCGACTGGGCCCGCTACCCGGAAACCCGCCGTCCTCCGGCGGCCACCTCGGTCCGGGGCTTCATCTCCCCGCCGCTCTTTCCCGAGCGAGGTCGGAGGCCAACCTGCACGCCTCGACATTATCCCTCGGCCCCGGTACGTCGTTCTGCCGCTTCCTTTTTTTTATTCTGCGACAATGATATCGATTTTTCGCGCTACGCCATGCGCCCATCCCCGAAAATTTGTCGCTCCCCACCGAATCAACCATCCTTACATTCGCAGGATAAAATTAACCGAACTCTCGACTAAACTAATTTGCAACTACGCCGAACTAAACTGAATTGGACTAAACTAAACCGCATATACCCGACCAAATAATTCAGTAATTGCACGTGGAACAATTAAACTGTTATATATTGCATGTTATTATAATGCAAATATCCTTTTAGATAGTTGGCTTAATCAACATAATTAGCGGAATACGATATATTATTAAATATAAATCAGACTTAATTTTAGATTACGTTGAAAAACTTTCCTTTACTTCAATTAAAATACATATGAACGTATTCATATGTATACCTACATATAACATAAATTTAAGACTTATTTGAATCAAGATGATTTATCTATGGATCGCTCGTTCATTATACATCACATCGCATGCTACCGTACAACAACAACAATGGCAACGGGCTGTCAACTGGTCAGAGACAATCGAGAAAAATCGGCGAAATGGAGCCATTCGCGCTGACGTTTCCACTCGCTTTTCGCGAGACCTATCGTGCCGATCGTATAAATTTCAGCCGCGATCAGATTCAGGCAACTCGTGTCGAAACCCGAGGCTCTCCGGCGCGCTCCGGAATCGAATCCTGCGCGCAATAAAAACGGAATATGCTTTCGTTTGTGCAACGCGACCCGAGACTGTATTTCATCGTCGCGGTGTCGCGTGTCGCGTCGATCCATCACGTTCGTCATTATGTGCGCCGCTTTTACAGCGAATATTCCTCGGTTCTTTAGGTTTCTTCTCCCGACAATATCACGTCACGCTTGCACGTAGAGGGAAATGAAAAACCGGATAATTATAAATACGATATAAATAAGCGCAACGAGCATAAATATTCTTGTCGCGTTTATCGCGACGATAATCTAAACCATTAATTAATCTTACCGCACCTCCCGGGACAATTCAACGTCGGAAATCAACGTCGTTGCTTCACGTTTAGTACCGCGCGTAAATTCGCGCGAATTAATTTACTACGACGACGTACGAATGGCCGCGCATTAATAATGCACTGCTGATATTTCTGGACAATTCTCGCGAATCTCGTTCCTTTCTCTTATCCTCGATGTCCCTCCGGGGGTGATGCCCATTCTCCTACCGACATTCACCCCGACCGTCGCTATCGTACGCTGACCTAATTGCCCTGGTTCACCCCGAAACTACCCCCGCATTATCCCGGGCTGATCCTCATCTCCCCGCCGCCTTTTCCCCTCTTCGCCGTTCACTCGGGCTCGGTCAGTTACAGCGCTTCTGGTTTCCAGAGGTTCCAGAGACCCCACCCCGACCACGATCCATGGCGCCTCCGATGTCCCGTAACAGCGCGAGTGGCACCGGAGTCGGCGCCGGGGGTTGGGGAGACGCCCCCCTCGCCAGAGCTCTCTTTGCCTATCTTAGCTCGGGGGAGAATCAGTTGAGTTTTCTGGAGGGTGATCTCATCGCGCTGATGGGTAAGTCTGATCTTGCAACGTTCGTAGATACGATACACAGTGTCCTAAAGTTACAACACTTACAATCGCATGCAGCTATCGCGTAATGAAATGAACAGAGTGCGGAGTACGTGGGTCAACGATCGCACCAGGAACGGCATTTATATATATGTGTGTGTGTGTGTGTGTGCGTGTGCGTGTGCGTGTGCGTGTGCGTGTGCGTGTGCGTGTGCGTGTGCGTGTGCGTGTGCGTGTGCGTGTGCGTGTGCGTGTGCGTGTGCGTGTGCGTGTGCGTGTGCGTGTGCGTGTGCGTGTGCGTGTGCGTGTGCGTGTGCGTGTGCGTGTGCGTGTGCGTGTGCGTGTGCGTGTGCGTGTGCGTGTGCGTGTGCGTGTGCGTGTGCGTGTGCGTGTGCGTGTGCGTGTGCGTGTGCGTGTGCGTGTGCGTGTGCGTGTGCGTGTGCGTGTGCGTGTGCGTGTGCGTGTGCGTGTGCGTGTGCGTGTGCGTGTGCGTGTGCGTGTGCGTGTGCGTGTGCGTGTGCGTGTGCGTGTGCGTGTGCGTGTGCGTGTGCGTGTGCGTGTGCGTGTGCGTGTGCGTGTGCGTGTGCGTGTGCGTGTGCGTGTGCGTGTGCGTGTGCGTGTGCGTGTGCGTGTGCGTGTGCGTGTGCGTGTGTGTGTGTGTGTGCGTGTGTGTGTGTGTGTGCGTGTGTGTGTGTGTGTATGTGTGTGTGTGTGTGTGTGTGTGTCTCTCTCTTAATGTTTTTAAAATACTTTTTGAGGAGAAAATGCCACTTAATTAGAACTCATATTAATCGCAACATTGATGATATCAGAATTAGATTATCTATTTTAATTAATATTTAGTTTTCTAATTATTAATATTTATCGTAGAATAATTGTACTAAAATTGTAATTAACTGTAATTTCGAGCTCACATGTCAACGGTATTTTGCGCGCACCGGAGATATTTAGAGGCAACGAGATAAAGATAAATTTGCTTTTTTTTCTCCGGTTTTTTAATGTTTACAATTAAAAAGAACCTCCATTGCGAAAATGTTAATGAGGCCGGGAGCGCAAGCGCGTTTCAAGGATTTGCATATTTCTCGTTCTTTTTTTCAGGAGACCGTCAGAAGGGATGGCAATTCGGTGAAAATCTGCGCACTCAAAGCACAGGGTGGTTTCCCTTGGCGTACACCGAAATTATAATCGACGACACTTTGGGGTAAGTAAACCTTCCCGATCTCGAATAGGGTAATGCCAAAATTTCGCACTTATGGTCGCTCGTTATTAACCCTTCAAACTCCAAACATTTTGCGTTGAAATCCCGCGTGCATTTGAGATAGTGAATTAATAAACATTCTCACGTGAACCTCAAACACGCACCTATTATTATATCAGTTGTCTTTTTCATTATTGATCGCTCTATTATTTCTGTCAAATATCAATTATTATTTTGTCAACAGTTATTCTACGATTTGTTTTTTTTTTTGTCACTACGTGTAGGGTAACTCCGGTATATACGCCGCAGCTAAGGGAATCTCGTTAATCCATTCATGCGCGTTACTAATTAGATGATTAAAGATTATTGTTATACGATCCAAAAAAAAGGAAAAAGAACACATAGGAGATTTTGAGTTTTACAAAGTGTCTGTACTATGGCATAAATCTCGCATGCTAACTTGCCGTATATCCTAAACAGGAGGGATATACAAGATATTAAGTTAAACAAAAAATACAAGAGCTATGCACTTGTATTTTGCTGTATTCCATTATTTACTATCCCTCTACACTTATCATGAAATAACCATTAAATCTTTTACATTCGCTACAGTAATCATTTTACATAGGTCGTAATACAAGATCGCGCTTCTTACTACGGTGAAAAGGTGATTCAACTCACGACAGTTTTGTTAATATTAACAGTAAAGAACTGAAATTACAACACAATACTAATATGGCATAAAGGCACATAACAGAATAATTGCGAGCAAGTACCTTCATTTCTTCTATTTTTTCTGACATCTGCAGCGTAAAACCCCGCGCAGCGTAAATACCAGAGTTACCCTATAATATTATCAAAGATGAGAGAAGTTTAATATGTACTTAAAAATCCGAGAAATCAAATCCAACTGTTGTTTTTCGAAATACATGTAGGATTCAAAGCCATATTTCTCCAGGTTTGAGTCTACTTGAAAGTATTGCTTTTATTCTTCAAACTAATCATAGCATCGAAACTACCCATTTAGATTCAAATCTACTTGTAAGATGCTTAATCCCTAAATCCCTAAGATACTTAATCATTAAATATTATGTTTGAAAAATTTACTAAAATAATTTAGTTTTTTGAATTAGAATGAGGCAGATAAGTTTAAGGTATTGCGTTTTGTACCGCTAATTTAAGCTTGTCACTTATTCGACCGATTTTTGAAAATTTTTCGGATTAATTTCCGCGGTACATACATTGCGCTATCTAATTATGCGAAGATCGCCGAGTCACGGAGCGAGCAACGGTAGAACTCCGGAACCACAAGCCATACCTCCGTGCAAGCCGCCGCCCTCTCGACCGCCGGTCACGCCAACCAGTATCGATGAACCATCTGATGGGACCATCGGCGCCGGTAGCAGCGCCAACAATAACACTAATGCTAACAAGAATAACAATAGCAGCAGCAATGCCGGAACGCCGACCAATACTGCAAGCATCTTAGCAACTCCGACCGCGCGTCAATCGAAATCGGTGAGACAATAAATCGACGTATTGGCGAACGTTTTCGATTATTGGTAGGTTTTTTATGTAATTCGTGTATCAATCTGCTATCGAATCGCAACGTTGTTCGCGTCTGTCGCATAAAATCTTTCCCAATGCTTCAATGCTGTTGTCGCATGTAGAAATACATCGTGAAAGATTAATAACATTTCGGCAGTTCCTTTTAGCCGTCCTGACGTCTTTTGCCGATATTGTTTTCTCAGAGCGTCAGTCCAGGGTTTACCTGGACTGGACTTGGAGTAAACTTTACTGTAGAACGCGCTCATGTGGTACGTCGCAGCCCCAAGATTGATTAGGATGCGGAGTGGGTGAGACGCAAAGGGAATCGTTTCGTCTGCCTTTTAGATCCGTCCATCGGGCACGTTGCCCGCGGTGCTGGCCGGAGGACGAAGGGTGCAGCCACCCATGCCCCCGGTACCACCTCCGGCGATGACGTCCCTTCATAGCAGCAACGACAGCGGCTTTTCCAACGAGCCCCCGGTACAGCCCGATGTCGATTACAGCGACGACGAGGCGTTGAGGTAAGTCCAAAATCTATACCCCAGGCTGCAAAGTCATGCTCTTCGTGTAACATTAGTTAGCCTTCCCCATGTACTTCATATAAACTGCAAGCTACGTAATTTATGTAAAGAGAAAATGAGCTTATATTACGTGTGCGCATGAGAGAAAAGACGCAATTCTATTAATCCTGTGTTGAAAACAATGTTGGACCAATAAATCGATCGTGGTATCACCCACGGTAATATGAGGATTGCGGGCAAATAAATCATAAATTTAAGTAATCCATATATTCAATGAAGACGGAGTCTTTTCTTTTCGTAACTTGTGGCTCGAATCGTTTTAGCCAAAGAGAGTTTACGTAGCTGACACGGTCTACATGATCAAACCGAAAAAATTTCGCTGAATTTATATCTTGGTGGAACATGGACGCGAAAATGATCTCTTCGTTTACTTTTAACAACATACACACAGTAATTGATCTCCTAGCAAGTCCGTGTAACATCGAATACTGACCTCAGCATAATTGAGCCGGTTTCGACCCTTGGTTTACATCAGTTAGGCGTAGACTGCCATTATTCATCCACAGACGTCCGATACCAGGCAAATCACTTATTACTTGGTACTTTAGGCCCTTTGATACCTTCACTCTCCGAACATCGCGCCCTGATAACTAGCCGATAAGCGCAACCCCCGCTTTGTCCTATTCAGCGTGATTGAAGCTTTGTATCATTGTAACTCCGCTGTTGCGCTATATACTGCCTCCCTGTAATTAGTGCGATTTTCACTCCTCTTTCACCATCTCCACCCTCGGCACTCAATTGGATTGGTTTGCGACGCTATTGTGAGGAATAAAAATTCGACGGTGGTGGATGCTGTAGCCACACGCGCGTTTTACATTCACACACATCTCCGGCATTGAAAAAACTGTGATTAATTTCGAATAAAGCGAAATCGAATTGTCACAATTCTTCAATACCGGTCTTGAATAGAATTTACTTTCCTTGCTTACTGATTGCTGCGCGCATGACTTATTGTGCGATATAACATTATTTACAATCCAAGTCAAAATGTGTTTAGATATTTACTCGGCTTGTGCGGATGTCAATGTGATTATCTAAGATCTGTTATTAGAAGTTTTGTAAAATTTATAGCAGATTGACATTAATGTTGGCTATAGGATATGATCGATATAATAGATCTCATCTTTTGACATTTCTCAAGTTGAATTTAAATATTGTAAATATGCATACATATAATCACCTTTTTTACTTCTTTCTTATTCGCTATTTAAATAAATAAGCTTCTCGTATACGTTTGACTTTATTATGACTGTTGTTATATATTTATTGTATAATTTTTATTTGTTTCAATATTGCATGGATACCAAGTAATTCATCTTCCTATGTCATATTTTCCATCATCTACGACTTCGCTATACTTTGCTCATCTTTCATTAAAAAAAAAATTTAATTTTTATATTCATACGAGCGTGGTTATTTACCTTTATTTTTAAAAAATTTAAATTACCCTGCGATTCAATTTACTTAATATCTACCTTTAATAACTTGTTTACAACGAAAGCAACTATAAACAAATTATTTACATTTTTTCTAAACGGAACTTTTCTCCAGCCGCTCATCTTCCACTCGGAAAATTAGTAATCTCTGTTTCTTCGAAATTGTCTCTCCTTCTTGTAGATACCGCATGCGCTATCGTGGTCGCTGGAAATAAACCGCCATGGTGGTGGTCCTCCGCATCTCCAACAGCCTCCCCCTTTCTAATCCCTTTCTTCCGCATTTCTTTTTCTCTTTTTTATTAACCGCGCCGCGCACGCAGACGGTGCCGGAAGCCACGAACCGAAGGAGAGCGTCCTTCCCCGAAGGACGAGAAGCAGTCGAAGGAGTGGGAGAATGACTCCTGGAAAACGATCCCACGCAATGAGAAGTCTTGGCAGCTGTATCGCACAGCGATGGATCTCTGGGCGGAGTCTAAGGCCAACCAGGTAGGCGAAGACTCGAAGAAGTACTTCGAAATGGAGAATGGCGATTTTGCGTTGGAGAACGGCGATATGAAGAAAAGGAAGAACAAGAAAGCTGCGCAAGCACAGAATAAACGTCCCAGCCCAAATCAGCGCACCAAGATGATGGACGAGCGAAGTATCCCCGCCGCTACTCGTCATGGTGATCAGCGACGCGTCGACAAGCGGACGCAAGCGGAAACTGAGGAAGACGAGCTCGAGGACGAGGAGGACTTTGGCGGTGAGTACCATAGCAACAACAAGTTCTACACAGATAATCAAGAAGCTCAACAGGAGCGAAGAGGCACTTTCGAAGCGGAGAAATACGCCAAGTCCACGAGCTCTTCATCAGACTCCGACGACGAAAGCACCATCACCATACCGGAGCCGGGCCGAAAGGTCGAACATATAGCGCAGAAGCTCGAGCAGACCGCGCAGAAGTATGCGCGCGAGCATAGCCCGCCCAAGTTCCTCGAGCGCCGCGAGAGATCCACCGCGACAGAGTACAAGAGCCTCGAGAGAGAAATGTGCGAGGCGGCTCTTTCGCGCGATCGTCGCGAGAGACCCGCTATGGAATACAAAAGTCTGGAGCGCGGTCGAGACGGCGGCCAGAGAAACTTGGAGCAGGCTCATCGCGACGACAAGGCGCGCTTACGAGATGACAAGCGCGCGCAGGACGATAAGCACTCATTCGAGCGGGGTTCCCGCGAGGACAAGCCGAACTTCGAGCGCACGAGAGAGGACAAGCAGAGCTTTGAGCGCTCGAGGGAGGAGAAGCAAAACTTAGAGCGCACAAGGAAGGACAAACAAGGGTTCGAACGCTCGAGGGAGGACAAGCAAGTCTTCGATCTCCCGAGAGAAGACAAACAGGGCTTCCAACGGCCCCGCGAGAACACGCAATCGTACGAGCGAGCTCATGCTCTCTCCAGAAACGAGCAGGAGCGCGCATACATGGAACAGCGAAAGGAAGCAATGGGTTACGAACGAACGTTCGAGAAGAACCGCAACAAGACGGTCGAGCGACTGTCCAGCCGACGATTCGAGCGACCACGGCCACCGTCGCAAGAGGCTCCGGAACGGCCTTCGATGGGCCCTTATCGAGAGCGTAGATACTCCGATAAGGAGGAGGCGATTTACGGAGAGACCGGTCGATACGGAGTAGGCTCGCTCGAGAGGGATCGCGGTTACGAATCAAATTTTGAGACAAAGTTGGAGAGGACAAAGGCGATCGAAAGACATGGTTACCACTCGGGCCTATACGGTCCGGGTCTTCAGAAGCGAAACGCAGTACCAAGGATCAATGAACGAAGTAACGGCGACACCAATAATAATACGCTGAAAGTTGAGCGGAAACCTGTATCGCCGCGACAGGCGACCGCTATGGGCCATCTCTCGCAAACCGGAAGAGCCTACGATGAGTCAAAGAGCCCGAAGCTCGTGAAACGGACCAAGTCCTTTTGGAAATTCCGCCGCGACTCGGAGGTGCTGGAGGGTATGGCGCTCTGGCAACATCGCTCGCTCGTGGACATCCCGAAGATGATCCGGAAGGAGGACAAGACGGCGGAGAACGAGGAGCGGCAGAGAAACTCCGAGGGCGGTAGCCCGAATTCAAGCCTGGGTAACAGCGAGGGCACCATCACGAACGAGCACCGGCATGAGGAACCCAAGCCGGCCGAGAGAAGCCATGTGCCTGACAAAACGGATTACTTCGAGGACTTCCCAACACCGGCGGAAAGGTCCAAGATCACGGAAAGATCAGAATATAGGATGCAGCAGCAGCAGCAGCAGCAGCAGCAAGAGGAGCGTACGTATTTTGTCGGAAACGTATCGCGAAAGGCAATTATCGAGAAGGAACGAAGGCGTAGTCTTGAGGCGAAGCGGAACATGATTGTAGCTGAGCTGAAGGAGAACAACGAGAACAAGCGGCAAGGAATGACGCGCAGTAGGAGAAACTATGACGAGGAGGACGCGACGTTGAATTTCAGCGAGACTGAGGCCTCCGATGAAGAGTCTACATATAGTTGCATCGTCGTGAAGGACCAGAGCATACTGGAAAAGACGTTGCTACCAAGGACCAAGCTGAGAAGAGAGTCCGACCGAGATAAAAATAACTGCGGGCCCTGGTACGATCTCTGGGGCATGGACACATCCGTCAATAAGAAAAAGAAGAAGCAGAAGCAGCAGTAAGTGAAACGACAGTTATGAAGAAAATGCTGAAGCTGAATATATATATTGAGCTTAAAAAGATGACGAAGAGTCGATGTATCTTTTAAGAAATGAAGACATTGAACGCAATGTAACAAAGACAAAAAAAGGAAGATTGGATATAATCAAGAAGAAAAACCAATTAGCCTCATATTGCCAAGTAAAAAACGACAAGGAAGACGAGGAAGACGAGGAAGAGGAGGCTCTCACTGCATACAATTTTATTTTAATTTTTCATTAGTATAAATGTACCCATAAAATGCGAGCGAGAGCTAACTGATTCAAACCTGAATCAGCGAACGAACAATTGTTACCATTTTCGTTATTAGTTTTACTTCAATTCTCCCAAGTTCTGCCAGTTATCTTGCCACCTGCCCATGAGCAAACTCCCGAATGATCGATTCAACATCCTATTGTGACGTTTACATTGGCTAATCCCTTCCTAGTGCTTTGTGTTGTCTTCAACGATTGGCTGTTGATGTTGTAGGAGCTTGCAGCATCGTCGAAGAAGGCGTTCGATACACTTTTGCGACGACTTCTAGGCAACTTTTCTCTTCGAAACAGAGCGAGCGACTTTGCTGGATGATACATCGCCATCGTGGCTCGTGTTGTTGTTCATCACTGCTGCACGCGTTAGCTTCCTTCGGTTATCGCTGGCATAGTACAAGTTATTTGCTAGATTATTCGCAACTGTTTCAAACTTTTGCCACTTTTTAGTTTTATCAATCGCTTTAATTGTATTGATTTAATGTTGCACGTATTTTCTGGATATATATTCAGAATTTAAAAAAGCTTTTGATTAAATATTATTTGTATAACCGAAGAACAAACTGAAAGACGGCGGTCGGATCAATTTTGATCGACATTTCTCAGATATAATTTATTTATGAATATTTGTGGACTTACAAATTTCAGAGGACCGTTGTTATCAGATTAATCGATTTCAATCGAATTTGCTTGTTCTATAAAAGACATCAAATAATATTCCAAAATAAACGATTGGGTAATAAAAAGTCTTTAATGTGTACTCTAAAGGAAGAAAGTTACCCATTACAAAATTTCTTAGACGCTCGTTGAAAAATCTAGTTTGTGATCGTATTCGTGATTGTCCAACAATTACGAATGCGCATTCCGAGCCCTGATTAACTGTAATTAACGCCTTTCAGGACTAACATATTCGCGACTGTGAAGCTGCGAAAGACGAAGACTAACGACCGCTCGGCACCAGCGCTCTCATGAGATAAGCTTTTTTCCTAGATTGCGCGTCTCTTGCGATCCAGTAGCGATCCCATAATGCGGAAACGGGTGTGTCTCTCTCGTTGAATAAGTTCCTTCGTCGCGCAGCTCTCCACGCGAGACGAGAATCGACTGCCACGCGATTATATCTGTCCATGAATCCCTCTCAAGGTGAAAATACGGCGCTAACCCTTTCCGTATCCGTATGCCATATATATTGCATCTACACTTTTTTTTACAATTTCTCTCGAGTATAATACCCATTTAGGAACCACCGCATATGGAAGTGGAACGACATATGGAGACAGCTTGCAGGTGTCCGACGTTAAATGAAGCGGTTTGGCACGGTTCTACAGCGCCAAACGAAGGATTAGCACTATAACAATGTCAGTTTTATACTATTAAATAAAAAATCAGCACCGCAAGTACGGTTCTACAGTAAAATAAAGGAGACAGCTAAGTTAACTACGAAACGAGTTTTTCCACTGTTAACTACATGTTAACACGATTCTATAGTGTCGAATGAAAAACTCACGCAGTGAAAGTGGATCGAGTTCGTTGTTCATATAGTTCCACATAAAATCAAACTTGAAATAGACCTTACACGAATTACGGACTTGCTTCATTCTTATCCTCAAGTCTTTTAATAGCAGTGAGTAGAGCTCTTCCGATAACTCGTACAACGAGTTATAAATGAGTGAAGAGAAATCGTTGAAACTTCTACATTTACTGCTCTATCAATGTATTATATTTAATATTCTACTTAATATTATTATTTGGTACTGAAAGGGTTAATGTCTGAGAATTTGATATATTTGGATTTTTTGTGTGCAACACGTCATTTTTGAACCAACGTTTTTAAACGTTTTTCAATATGCATTTTAAAGTACATATATATAGATTTAGAGTGTATTAAAATAATATATTCCAGTGTGTAATTTAAGCGCGAAACGAAAAAAAAGACGTCCAGTTTGGAATGGAGATGGGTTTTAAGGTAACCACTTTTTGTAATTTAAAGTAGTTAAGAATTCGAAGAAAACGCAAAAAGGCGACAGATGTTAATATATTATGAATAATATATTATAATTATACACGTTCTATATATAAGCGATCGCGCGCTCGAATTTGATTCCGGCGGTTTGGGTTAGGCTAGACTAAAATAAAACTGTTGTAATAAGAATCATGTATACATACGCATATACGTTATATACATATTATATATATATATATATATATATATATATATATATATATATATATATATATATATATATATATTATTAATATATATATATATATATATATATATATATATATATATATTATATATATTATTGTTATTATATATATATCAGTTTTTTAACGTACGTTTGTTTTTTCTCGTTTCCTTCTTCCTCTCTTTTATGCCTATATGTATATTCTTTCCACTTTGAACTCGGGTGTTGCAGCGATAGGTCAATATGAGCTTTTTATCATAGTATTTTGAAAACGAGATCTACAACTTCTATCTCAAGAAAAAAAATCAAAGTTTTATTTAAGAAATTAGCTTTTAAAATTTATTGAATACAATGACATCTATGCCATAATAACTCATATCGGAATCATGTATCTCCCTTTAAACCATACAACTTTATCTGAAACATTTTTCCGTATCTTTTATATTTTTCGAGGTATTTGCCTGCGTCGATTAAAATAACTTACTCTGTGTATATATAATAATTAATTTATTAATGTGACTATAATTTCGTGTAATCATTATTACTTTTCGGACTTTTATTTGATTTCGTAGATAAAATCAAGTGCTGCAGACAACACCGAAACGATTTTAAACTATTTGATATTTTCCACGTCACTCTGGTAATTTCTATTCTATCGGCAAGACTCCGGCACGTAATCCCAGAAGTAAGTCACCCCTATAGTTCTTCGTAAGAATATTTTAAGAGGAAATCCCGCGATCCGTCAGAAGATTAGTCCTCGACGACTTTTCAGCGGAGAGGTCCGCATTTGAATATCCACCATCTCTCACAGGTAAGTGTTCTCCGCTCATAATGGTGGCGCATTTATTTAAATTAATCGCGGAGCGTTTAATGGTGGCGATCAACGAACGCTTTCATGAGTTCCCGGAGAAAAGCGAGGATCGGGCCGGTTTAGACCAGGCGCTGCGTTTTCTCTCTTTCTTTTTTCTTCCCCTTCCCCCCGACGCCTTTTCAGACTGCTTAAAGCGTCTGAAAGTTGTATAGGCGCCATTATGCGGTAATTATCGGAAAATCGAAGGTGTCAGCCACGTGGGAATTAGCGTAACGGCAAGATTCGTTGTATATACAGACATTTATCGGTTTTTATATTATCTAACTTTGTTCAAACAAATTTTTTTTGCTCTCGCCTTATACGTTAGAACACAAGTTATTACATTAAAGAAAATTTGCTTGTAGAATATTCAAGTTATGTTTATTTAAGGGGATGCTGGAGCCACAGGCGAACTCGATCAGCGTCGATAAAGAAGTGCTCACCGATTCTTACACATACATACAGAGCGCCTGCTCAAGGGCTACCCGTTATACTAATCCGTATGTTTTTGGCTGAATTCGGGGAGACGCGTAACATGTGCATATGAAATTTTCAAACACACTTTTCTCTTATACTAAAGTTCGCAGCTTATTTCTGCAAGCACAGGATTCTTCTTTATTGTATTTCCGAGACAGCTGCTAGGTTTTTGTATACGTACACAGTCTAAAACTTTTATGTGCAGTAAATGTTGTCATGAGTCGACCGCAGAATCGAAAATAAAACTGTAATTTTCTAATGTCTTTTCGTTTTTCATACGCAAATGGTGTCTGCGGTCTTCGTTATCGTCCATACTTTAATTTTGGACAAAAAATTTTTAATTCGGTGAAATCAATCAAAAGATTAGTGTGTCTGAAAATTTCGCGGTTAAACAGACCTGTCTCCAGCATCCCCTTAATTTCCAAGTACGGCTGTTTTTAATTTTTTATTTGAAACGTTTATATATTACAAACTTAATACATTATACTTTCTTAATTAAAATAATCTCAATCTACTTCAATGTACTTTTTCCAACGCGATTTGTATCGCGTCTTCAAAGCCCTTCTAGAGAACAAAAATCAATGAATTGTCCGAAAGCAGTTTTTTACATCACCGTCTCTTTCAAACAATTTTTTCTTCAAAAAACCGTTCAGATCCTTGAAAAAATGATAATCTGTGAGTGACAAATCAGGTCAGGAAAATAAGAAGGATATGAGAGAATTTCACACTTCTAATTGTTTTACAGGTTTTGCAATATGTGGTCGAGCATTATCGTGAAGCAGTAACACCCTACATCTGTTAAGCAATGTTGATTGCTGAATGCCAAGTTTTTTGTACATATAAATACATATAAAAGTTTTTGCAACACCGTCTTTTAGATACGGTAAACGTTATTTGAATTGTTCAGATACATTCACTCTGTATATCTGAACAATTCAGATACAATTACCGTGTCTGAAAGTCGGGTATTGCAAAAACTTCCTAATATCAACTTCTCGATGGTATTTATCAGCATTGATAATTTCACTCTTTTCTGACCACTATACAGATACCAAAATCTTACGCGGATAAAAGTTCGGTTTTAATGTGTGTTTTGAGGATTGATCTGCATCCACAATCACTACGCATTACGTCGATTGTCATAGAGGATATATTTTTTCATTGCAGGTCATTATTCTGTTGAATATACCTTTATTATTATCTCGAGAAAGCAAAGAAGATCTCCCGGAGAATCTTTTGTCTCTCTCGGTGAGTTCGTGTGGGATCCACTTATCCAGTTTCTTTATTTTCCTCAAGGCCTTGTCGGAAAACAGTCGAATAGTGAATCCTGAGATTCTCTGCAATTTCCCGAACACGAGTCTGCTTCAACCATGTTCTTCAAAACAGTGTCTTCAACAACTATTGGCGAATGATCGTGAGATAAATTTTCCAAGTTTGTATCACTAGACTGAAACTTTTGAAATCAACGCCTAAATGTTCCGCTCACTCGCAGTACATTCGGCGAAAGCAGAATTGATATATATTACGCGTTTTGCTTCGGTCACACTATGACCGAGTTTGAACTCGTTCAAGAAAATTATTCAAATTTCTTTATTGTTCATAATGTTGGGAATCAGCATGGTTTATAAACAGGTATATCATACAATATAAGTAAAGTATGTACAATTGTACATGTATTAACCTAGGAAACACGTACAATGTATATGTTAGAGATCTGTGAATCAAGGATTTTTTAGTCGAACCAAATCGAATTGAATTTTATTTTCTCTTTCGAATTTGAATTGAATCAAATCGACAAAATTTTATTCAAATCAAGCAAATCGAATGATTTTGAATCGAATCATTGGAGTATAGGTATAATTTTTAATTAACAATATAATTATTATTAGATTGAATTTTAACGTAAATAGTAGGAGAATATTTTAAGGCTCCTGGTCCCTGAGCCGAGAACTCCGCGCTGACGGTGGCGACGCGCGACGTACCGTCGCGGTAGAAATAAGAACTCTTTCCAATGGAGAATTCTGTCCTTTGTGACATGTTGACAACCTATTTTGTCCTGCGTTTAATTTCTTTATTATTTGCTCTGTACTTGTGCTATAACGTTTAACGTATTCGTGAAACTCGTAAAATTGACCGAAAAGTAAGATTTGCAAAAATACATATGCGGAAAGAACATTCTCCACTCCTTTCGATAGTCGTCAAACGGTTTGTTTTTCCGTATGTTTAGGCTTCATTTTATGGCTGTTTGTTTATTGTCGAGGAAAAAGGATAGTTTCCGGTCAATTTTAGAAGTGTTCTAAAACGATCTATAGTGATTTTCTATTGAAATGTCTTTTTATTTCGGAATAAAACGCGCAGGACAAAATAGGGTATTATTTCTCACTTCGATAGCAAGAATTCAATTATGGCTGCGGTGACTACCCAGGAGGTAAAAAAATAATAAAATTAAAACTTGATACGGGCAATAAGAGCCAAGCGTGACGTTTAACTAAAAAATTTATTATAGGATACATGTCAAAATTACGAACGTTTCGACCCTTTTTTGGCGTCCTCATCAGCGCATTGTATAACATTGAATTCTACATACATATAATAAAAAACCTTAACGCCGCAAACATCAAGTCATCGTTGATCATTAGGACAGATGTGCACTCCGACACGTTCCAAAGTATCGTCGTGTACTTTCCTGGTTGGAGCGCCAGGAAATTCGAACTGAATGTATCTATTAACATGACCGTTTTTTTGGTTGTTAACGGGAAATATAATTTTAAATATTTGACAATATAAATTCGAACTATCTAGATTCGAAATTTTCGAATAGTTTGCATATTCAAATCATAGAAATTCGAATTCGAATAGTTACGCATCTCTAACCCAAGCAGCAGACAATGTTTTTTAAATGTTTTTTTAATATTTATTTTTCATTAATTATACATTGTACAATTTATTGTAAAAATAATATTTATTTAATGTTTATTAAATATTTATTTTACATTGATTATTTATTTAAAATAGTGATTTAAAAAAAATATTTATTTAACGTTTATTTGACGTTTATTTAATATTTCTTTTACATTAATAATTTATTTGCAATGATTTAAAAAAAACATTTATTTAACATTTATTCGACATTAATTTAATCTTTATTTTACATTAATTATTTATTTGCAATAATAATATAAAAAATATTTATTTAATATTTATTTAATATTTATATTTAATATTTACTTTAAATATTATTTTATATTAATTATTTGATTGTAAGAGATGTTTCAATCGAATTTTTCTGTTGTCGTTTTGCTTTATAAATTATGTGCCGTTTCGTAAAAAATTTCCGCGTCATAGAACCCATATTTTTTAACACTTTAAAGATATATTATTGTAGACAAGTACAGGTAAGAAGGAAGCGTCGGAGTCAGAGGATCGTCACTTGTCCATTCGATCATCAAAGTCAAGCAACGTGGGCGCGGTACTACCTGTATTCGGATGGGTGACCGCCCTGATAACCATATCCGATAGAAAACGATTAAAAACGGCTATATCTGTATCGTTTTTAATCGTATCTTATCGGTTCTATCGTTGCATATTTAGAAGACAGATAAAACATTAATCGAATCTAATCGGTTTCTATCGTTTTAGATCCGAATAAGAAAATAACTATACAAATTTTATAGTTATGAATCGTTTTCTATATGTACAATTATTGCCCGTCTGAATCAATCGTATATACACGATATATAATATGTATCGTTATTTATGGTAATAATTTTACCGTATGCATTAAGGATGTTTTATAGGTACAGTCTCAACCAAAAGTATGCAGGAAATATTAAAAACTCTGATATTAATTCTTCAGGGATCCAAAAACAAAAAAATGTATATAAATAGTTACGGAACATCTAATAGAATGTAAAAGACGTAGATTTAGTGAATGTAAATAACTGTTACTACTATTTTTTTCAAAAAAAATTTCAAAAAAAATTATTGTAATCGTATGTAAATCGTTTCAAATTTTGTTGCTATATTTTTGTTTGTTGATGATCTGCTTGTGTGTAAAATATTATTACATTGGTTACATTTTTTAATGTTTACACTTTTCTCTGTAAAACCCTTTGTAAAACGGATTTTCAAGAATTGATAACTTTTTATCTAAATTGTGAATCGATTTGAAATTTGGCCCTGAACTTTGAAAGAGTATACAGAATATGATATTAAATTTTCATCAACTTCGTTACATTTTGCCTAACTATATAAAACATCCTTAATACGGAATATATAAGAATAAAATGATAAACATTTTATCGATATTTATATGACTTAACCGAACCGATACATCTATCGTTTCTTATCAGGATTTTCCGACATACAACTTATCATCTTCTTTACGGTAGCAAATCGGTTTGTTTTCTATCGTATATCAATGATATAAATTGAATTTGCATCAACAAAATCGGCGATTAGTTCGCGACAATGTCGCTAAACCGCGCATGATGAAAAGCGCTTCTCGTATTTAAAATACATCCAGTCATAATACTCATAATATATAAGCAGACCCCCTGCGAAGCGAAAAGCAGAGAAATCCAGTATCGTAACTGGAGGGATTTCTTCATATAAGGCCCTCCTGGCGGAAGCCGCCCCGGACACCAAAAACCGAGCCCAGCGGCCTCCGACTCCTGGCGCTAGTTGCCCCGTTCCCGGCATTCTTCAAAACGATAAAAACCAATTGAAAGAAATGAATCGGTATGAACCTGTTTCCTTAATTCACGATTCGTAACGATTGAAATGGATTGACTAAAACCGATTCAACAATTCATTAACCATATTAAAAACGATAGAAACTGATATGCAGTTGATAAGACATTTACGATAGGACCCCAAGTATTTTGTAACGTGAGTTTCTGATGGAGTATCGTAAATAAACGATTCGCTAACCATATTAAAAACGATAGAAACTGATGTGCAGCTGATAAGACATTTACAATAGGATCCTAAGTATTTTGTAACGTGAATTTCTGATAGAGTATCGTAAATAAACGATTTACTAACTATATTAAAAACGATAAAAAATTTTTTCTATAGAATCGTTTTCTATCGTTGGCGTTTATCAGGGCGGCTTGAGAGAGCAGTTTTTTCAGATGGACGCGCGGTTGTACGCATACCCAATATATAAAGAAACAGTTAGGAAAGCGGTTTTTAGATAAAGAAAAAGAACGTTCTTTAAACGTTTTTTTGTCAAAAAAGTTGTTAAAATAAGTTCTTAAACATTAAAAAAATATTTGATGTTAATAGAACATTTATTTAATGTTAAAAAAACATTTTTAGGTTAACAAACGTTTATTTAATATTAAAAACACATTTTTTTAATGTAAAAAAAACGTTTTTTGCAATATTAAAATAAATATTTTTTTAATAAGAAAAAAAGAATCTATCCCATTAATTTAAACGTTTTTTAAATATTTTTTTTATTACTAAAAATGTTTTTAAAAACGTTTAAAAAATATTTTTTTGCTACTTGGGAATGTATGTATGTACACCGGGGAGCAAAAATGAGGGACAATAGCCCCTCCCCCGCCTACATGCGTACTGTCATGTACACACATATCAGTAAATTACTTCCCTTTTAACACTGATTAGAAACTGCTATATTTCTCAAATCATTTTTGTTCATCATTTTTAAATAAGCAATGAAGTATAAGGCCGATTAAGTTATAAGGAAAAGTTACTCAGGGTCATGACCTTGACAACATATTCCAAAATTGTGGAAATTGGGAGTGGCTTCCTAATACTAAATATTTACCGCATTTTTTCTCATTTTTATGACGGTATCTTAGAAAGTACAAGCGACCTCCAAAATGTATTAACAGTTTCGCGGATTCAGGGGGCAAGAATACATCAAATTTACCTGCTCTCAATTGATTTCTCGTATAGGCCCTAATTGTGGAGTTTTACCAAGAATAATAGTAAAGAAAAGTTTTCACGTGTAAAATATTTTATTAGTTTTCATTAAAACATTTATATAATAATATAAATAATATTGCTTCACGTTGATTTGCTTAACATTTTTCTTATAATTTTTTTATTAATAAAACAAAAATTATTTTAAATAACGTAGGTAATGCAAATAATGTGCTCTTGCTGCGACTGTCGCTGCCGGACATTAAACATCAAGCAATATGGCGGGGCAGCGCGCGTCTCCTGCAGCGTATATTAAGCCCGTTTACGATTTCGAGTCAATATGACGCGCGCGTGTATATAAGCGCGCACATGTGCGTGTATTTGCGTTACTTTGGACCGCCAAATTCCACAAACAGCTTTTTGGCTTATGGAATGCGCCAAAGCCGAGCATATTTGCCAAGCGGTTAATTATCATCTGCGGTTGCCCACCCTCTGAAATCCCTTCATGAACCACCCTGCAGGACGAGCGCTCTATATCTGGCTGAAAGAAAGATTAGTGGCAGATGAATTGACACTGTTTCAGTACAATATTTTTCTTTTCAAATTCATTTATAATCAAGTAAAAAGTAATAAATAAATGTAGAAATAATTAAATTTCAATGAAGCGATATAAACCTTTTTCTGAAGATAATTCTGGTCTTGACTAAATGTTACCTCGAAAAAAAAGAAAGTGGTAGTATTATACCTCAAAAAAACCTAAGTAACAAGTGGTAGACGTAATCTTTGTATCTCAAAAAATCTCGAAAAAATCTAAGCACTAGTATCTTTATTTCCAAAAAATTATAACCGAAGTGATACACATCACAAAATTATGTTACCTTATAAAAAAAGAGTCGCGCTTTAAGTGATCTATTACAATTACAAAAAAGAAATGATATCTCTGTAAATTACAGCGCCAATTACAAAGAGAACATATATATTGCCTCAAAAAATAATTGTTGCACTACTTTGAAAAATCTTTACATTGTGTCAATTAGAAAAAGAATGTATGATAACAATTTTATAAGATTAAAAAATTTTATTTAAATTTAACAAGGGAATACAAGATATTTAAATACAAAGTTTACATGTGTATTTTTTAGTGGTCACAAAGAATTACAGAGGTAACAGTACAAAATAAAAATATTTTATTAAAATATTTAATCCAACGAGAGAATACAAAGTATTTAAATACAAAGTTTATATATGTTTTTTTCAATAGAATAAAAGATTTAATCACAAAGAATTACAGAGGTAACAGTACAAAATAAAAATATTTTATTAAAATACATAAATTTTTCTTGTAAAAAAACTTGGCGCTGCTAGACCTCGAAATTGTAAATAAATAAGGACAACAATAAATAAAAATAATTCAGAGAAGAATGCGACAGAAGTAACAAAATGATTATCAGCGTGGTGTGTATGTGCGAGCGAGTGATATGGGTGTGTGTGACGACGGCGAATAATGCGGCTTGTAATTAAGTATGGGATAAGTTTATTTATTTATTTACAATTTCGAGGTCTAGCAGCGCCAAGTTTTTTTACAAGAAAAATTTATGTATTTTAATAAAATATTTTTATTTTGTACTGTTACCTCTGTAATTCTTTGTGACCACTAAAAAATACACATGTAAACTTTGTATTTAAATATCTTGTATTCCCTTGTTAAATTTAAATAAAATTTTTTAATCTTATAAAATTGTTATCATACATTCTTTTTCTAATTGACACAATGTAAAGATTTTTCAAAGTAGTGCAACAATTATTTTTTGAGGCAATATATATGTTCTCTTTGTAATTGGCGCTGTAATTTACAGAGATATCATTTCTTTTTTGTAATTGTAATAGATCACTTAAAGCGCGACTCTTTTTTTATAAGGTAACATAATTTTGTGATGTGTATCACTTCGGTTATAATTTTTTGGAAATAAAGATACTAGTGCTTAGATTTTTTCGAGATTTTTTGAGATACAAAGATTACGTCTACCACTTGTTACTTAGGTTTTTTTGAGGTATAATACTACCACTTTCTTTTTTTTTCGAGGTAACAACATATACACTACTATGCGTGTACTTGGCGCCTTTTTTTACCTTTTTTTTTAAGAAAGGTAATTTTGTACGGATATCACGCCTTTTTGTAGTATACACTACTACGCGTGTACTTGGCGCCTTTTTTTTACCTTTTTGAAAAAGGTAATTTTGTACTGATATCATGCGTTTTGTAGTGTTACGCATCTTAGAAACAGTATATCTTTATCTTATAAACAGTATGTACAGATTGTAAAGCTCTATAAGCCGTATATATTTTGCGATACAAGACATAATCGTAATCTAGCTTGAATAATGCTAATAATATAAACACATTAAGTACCACTTGGATTTTATTAATTTAAAATTAATAATACTACTACTTAGTTTTTCCGAGGTAACCATGCGTGTATACTTGGCGCCTTTTTTTACCTTTTTGAAAAATAAAATTTACCTCTTTTTCTTACCTTTGTTTTTTTAATTTCGTTTAAATTTAAGACGTAGTATCATCCTTGATATTTATGTTTCTTTACATAAACTCGATTTTTACGCACAAATCTTTGTTAATACAACGATTTAACTTTATAACTTATCTTCTAATATAAGAAATTAATAGCATTTGTAGCTTTTTAATGAACCGTAATCTTCAACACGTGGCTTCTCTCCAACACGTTGCTTCTCTCGGAAATTTTGCTCTTATAATATTCCGCTACGTGCCCTACGAGCGGAGATATTGCGACGCAAAGTCCAAATGTGAAAATTTTTTTATTAAGATACGTCGTCTACTCATCACTCATGCCATGCTATCATTTCATTGGCTGGAATCGTGTCCTTTTCACTTTTTCGACACTGGCGGTGCTGCTAGAATCGCCAGTTTCGATGTATACGTGTGTGTGTACTGCGCGCAGTGCAGACAGTGCGTTTAGCGCGCTGTCACCAGCTGTCACAGTCACATACATAACCTATAACACGGTAGTGTCCCGCGTCAAGTTCGTGCTATAGTTTTTTGTCGTCGGCAACCTGGGACACGTAGACATCGAATTCAAAGTATTAATACACCTAGACACCGAAAACTACGGAGCGCATTATCTGGACGTCATCATCGGCAACCTGGGACACGTAGACATCGAATTCAAGGTATTAATACACCTAGACACCGAAAACTACGAAGCGCATTATCTGGACGTCGTCATCGGCAACCTGGGATACGCAAACATCAAATTCAAAGTATTAATACACCTAGACGTCGAAAACTACGGAGCGCATTATCTGGACGTCGTCATCGGCAACCTGGGACACGTAGACATCGAATTCAAAGTATTAATACACCTAGACACCGAAAACTACGGAGCGCACTATCTGGACCTCGTCGTCGACAACCTGAGACACGTAGATATCGAATTCAAAGTATTAATACACCTAGACACCAAAAACTACGGAGCGCACTATCTGGACCTCGTCGTCGGTAACCTGTATATCGACTCGATGGATTTATTCGCTGGGTTGATAATAATAATAATATATATAATAATATTATAATAATATTATTTATTATCAAGATTATTTGATCAAGAGACACGGTATACCTAATTTACTTAAATATAAAAATCTTCCTCCTGACCGATAAGTCTATCGACCTATCAATAATTTACCTACTAGATCGATAATAATGCGCGCACAATATCGAAACTGGCGATACTAGCACCGCCACCGCCAGTGGCGAAAAAGTGAAAGTGACGTTTTCTCTGATCACGTGATGGGTTATATATATATATAGATGAGAGCGGTCGACGTAGAAGAAAGTATCTTAAAAATAAATTTTCACATTTGGACTTTGCGTCGCAATATCTCCGCTCGTAGGGCACGTAGCAAAAAAATGAAAAGAACGGACCCCCCCCAAATCGACCCCAAGCTATCGATCAAGCCTATTTAGAACTTGATCCGTTCACTCGTTATCGAGATCTCAACATCTCGAGTACTTGCAAATCGTCGCGTCGCGTAAAAGAGTCACGGTTGGTCTCGCTCCGCGTGTACTTGGCGCGAGACACTACCGTGTCTCTTGATAAAACGAAGTATATTTTAACCAAATAAGTAACATTTGCTTCGCTAGAGAATAATTAACACAATTAAGAATTTTTAATTCACTATATACTGGCAATGATTATAATCGTGGCAACGATTATAATTGTCATGACGAATCGTCACCGCGTTTCGACCAAGGATTCCTGGTCATTTTTAAATGTAATTTTAGATGCTTACAATATAAGCGTCTTAATTAAATAATAAAATTTATTGCGAAAAATATTACCTCAGCCAGGGTTCGAACCTGGAACCTCCCTCATATTCCGTACGGGCGTCATACCAATTCGACCACCGAGGCATGTGGTAATATTCATCGCAATAACAATGTATTAAGATGACAAACAATATAAGATGGAAACACCGCTTTTCAGTCAATTGAATATACACCTAATATTTTTCGCAATAAATTTTATTATTTAATTAAAACGCTTATATTGTAAGCATCTAAAATTACATCAATTTAAAAATGATCAGGAATCCTTGGTCGAAACGCGGTGACGATTCGTCACGACAATTATAATCGTTGCCACGATTATAATCATTGCCAGTATATAGTCAATTAAAAATTCTTAATTGAAGTATATTTTGTCAATAACGTTATTACATACCGCTAATTAAGAGTGTAGGCGCATATAGTACAATACATACACTTATTATTATATTTATTTTAGCTTATCTACAAATTCCAAAATCTTTTTAATCTTTTTTATTCTTTTTTCCGTGTTCTATTTTTATCAACTTTAAATTAAACGAGACTCAAAGCTTTTTCATTTAAAACGAGTACTTGGGTGCCGTGCCGCACCAATCTTGAAGAAATACTAAAATGTCATTTAGCGGCGAATCCGGGGGTGCCTGTCGGGCCGTATTGATCAACTTGGTCCAGTCGTCGCGATCAGCCACGCGGTTGGTTTCCTCAAATCTGACAACTGGGCCTCGCACTGGATATCCCGTGATCACGCATTGCTGAAGAGGCGCGCTGGAGTTTGTCGGCGACGTCAGGGAGCCTACATATACGCCTCTCTGGTCGACCGGTAGACCTTGTTCGATCTTTTGGTCCATAGACACCGCCAGCACCCATTCTCTTGCCTCCTCACGTTGATCCGTCGCGACGCCAAGTTTTTCTGGAAGTGGAACTTCCAGCGGAAAGTCGGTGACACGTAGATCGTCTACATCTAAGACATTGCCGTCGCCTTCCTCTTCGATACACTCTTCCAGGTCGAGAAAATGATTAAGAAAAACGAAGGCTTCGCTTAGAAGACCGGCGGTACGAGCTGCAATACCGGCTTCATAGTAGTATCTGTCGGCGTGAAGGATGTCGGTGTGTCGCAGAAGACTAACCGATGCCTTAACCACAACGTCAGAAAGCGCCGGAAATGGACGGCAGCCGTGCTTCACCGCAGAGAGATGTGCGGCCTCCAGAAGACGTTCGAATCTCTCACGAGAAGACGATGAGCGGTAGAGACCGTGTAAAACGTCACGGAGTTGAGCTAGATATCTGGAATTAGTTATGTCGCGAATAATAAATGAAGAGATGCAAAAGATAAAAGCGTGAGACGAACAAGCAATATCAATCTCTCCCAATATCAGGTTAAATATAGAGAATGAAAAAAATAAAGGTCTTCAGTTTTGGGAGTAAATACAGAAGGGATCCAGGTAGAACAGAAAGTCACAATAAATAAGTCAAAAGACGTCAAAATAATAGTAAAATGATAGTAAAATGACAAAAAATCATCATTTTGCCGTCATTTTGACATTATTTTGACTTTATTGTGACTTGCTGTTCTACCTGTAGGGATATTTCAATTTTAATAAAAAATTAGTTTGTAAAAAGACATTTTGTATCAAAACATTTTCAACTAATGATGGACATTTGAATAATGGAAATTGATAAATAGGAATATAAATGACACGCTATATTTTCGATAAATCCCCTCATCAGCCCTAAATATATAATACCTGTACTCCTGCTGCGTTGCATTCAGGATGCTCTCTGCCAATTGCAAATACAAATTAAAATTCTGCGAGATTGCGGGTGCGCCGTACTGAGCGTAAAGTTGCAATGCTTGCAGCGCGGCGTCGTTCTTCAGCAATTGTGCGGCACGTCGTGCCACAAATCTCTGCAGCACCTCCAGACTTTGCGAGCTCGCGGCGTCGAACACTTGACTCCACTGACCTTTGCGCGCCATCACCTCGAGGGCAGCGTTACCGTCCACTTCCGCCAGCCGTTCCATTTCACCTTCGTTTGTCATGGCATCTCGATATTTCTCTTCTAGATATGGCTCAAGATCGGGAGCAAGCTCACGGACGATTCGTCGTGCGCGATCCCACTCGCCAACCGCCACTAGCGAACTCACCGCATCTTTCAACCGATCTGCTTGAAGAAACACCTGCAGCGATAGGAGACATCGTGAATTTGAAGCATTCAATTTTTTAGCATTTTGGCTTTGTCGTTTTACGTTAAATCTTCATCCAGAATTTAATCCAGTAAGTATATAATGGACGTATCAAGTATCAAGTAAAGTACAGCCTCATATTAATCTTTATTTAAAGCATATTTGAACCATAAATAATTAGTTACATTATTATTAAAAAACAAACTAAGGTCAAGCTCGTATTTAAAAAGCAAAGGAAAGGTCATAGGACAATGAACGAGCAAAAAAGAATATTATGTATCACATATAATTTGATTTATTACCATATATCTAATTTAAAAAATTTAACGGAACGTTTCAAACTGCATCGAGTCTTTATTAGCCAAAAAATAAATAATTTAATAAAAAAAAGATTAGATCATGAATAATATAATAAATAACAATACCTAACGGTGAAACTGAATTAATCCTAAATAAAATATATAAAATAAATAAAATATAAAAAAATAATAAAAAAATAAAATATAAAATAATTAAAATGTATTAAAAGCGAGGACTAAAAACGAATTATAATAAATCTAACAAGGGGCCACATCAAAGTTAAAAGTAAAATAAAAAAATTAATGAGAAAAATTAGGGTAAAACTTGACAATCAGAACCTGTACGAGAAATCAACTAAAAGGAAATAAATTTTATGTATTCTTGTCCCCTGAATCCAAAACGGTTGATAAGGGGTCGCTTATATTTTCTAAGATATCGTCATAAAAATGAGAAAAAATCCGGTATTTAGTATCAGAAAGCCACTCTCAATTTTCATAATTTTGAAATATGTTATCAAAGTCATCGTATTGAGTAATGTTGTGAAGGTTTTAGTTGGGAGTTGCTTATTAAAAAGTTAGATAATTTAAAAAAAAACTTAGATAGCTCCTCACCTCCAATATTGATAAAATTATGCTTATTGGACACGTTTTTGTACGAAACGAAAGAATGTTGTGTGGATGGAAAAGTGTATGCGTGGATGCAGTGGGTTCCGCCCCCCCCCCTGCGAGGTGCTCCATCTCCAAAAAACTAACCTAACCCAACCCAATTGTTGTGTAGGTGGAAAAGTGTATGTGTGATCATACATGTTAAGTGTGATCCATCTACACAACAAGTGACAACAATTCGGTTGGGTTAGGTTAGTTTTTCTAGAGGTGGAGTCCCTCGCAGGTTGGCGGGACCAACTGATAAAATTACATACTATTCATTATATTTTCCTTGTTATTAATAACCCACTCGGCATGTTATGTTGCTGAAATATTGAAATATTCGAAAATAATGCAGAAATATTTTATTAACATTTCATTTGTAACTACCCAGATAGCACAATGACATCCTCGGGAAATCCAAAGGACATCCAGGACGGACAACACGGATATCCTGGGGATATCCCAATTAAATCCCGGGATACACTTTGGATGTCCTGAGGAATAGCAAATGATACCCCAGTAAGCAAGGAACATTAAATTAACGTTTAGAAATATTTACTTTATGTGTATTTTTTAAACGTTTTTTAATAATATTATACATATATTTGAAAAATATTATTTCGTAATATGATTTTTCTGAATGTTGTTAAAATATTTTAAAAACGTTACAGAAAATATTTTTCAAATGTTACTCTGACATTTATTTGAGATCAATGCAACAGTTCAAAATTCCTTGTAATTTGAACTTGGAAATAACGTTGGTAGTATATTAATTTTCTGTTGTTAGAATGTTATTGTTTTATATTGTGCGCAACGCTTATCGCGACAGCCATGATGCGTACATTATGCTACGATGCGTGAGTGCGTATACACGCGTGTGGATCGAGCAGTGCGGAGTGCTCTTTATTTACAGTATATTTATATATAAGTAAGTATAAACTATTATATTCTAAAAGTTGTATATTAATAATAAGAACTCTCAATTAACCATACGTGCTATGAATAGTTGATATGATGATCTATAACCTATAATTTAGGTTAACTATAAATAACGTTCTTTGGATGGAATTATTTGCTATTTTCTTGCAATTTACTGCCGATTATTTTCAGCTGTTTGAACGCGTCAAGATCATGAGCAGAGACGCACGCTTGTCGCGACAGCCAATCGGAAGCAGTAATAGTTCTAGAGACTGTAGTGGCATTATCTTACATACGTATGATGCGTGAGTGTGTCATATAGGTATACGTACGTTTGTGCTTGTGCTGTCGAGCGCTTATTTTAATTGTATACAACATTTTTATATGAGTAAGTAATTATTAATATATTCTAAAACTTGCATATTAATATGATAAGAACTTAATCTATATGTGCCCTGTAAATAGGTAGCTGGTGATTCAAGATGTATTTTTCGACCTATATAAGAGAGAGATTTGCAGAAGAAAAGAAATATACCAGAGTAATAAAGATTGAACACATTCTTGATGTAATCGGGCCACGAGGCTGACTGCTACGTGCCTGCTGTCAGTCTCGTGGCACGGATTCGATCCGCACGGGGTTGTCGATCACGCCGTCCCGCGTTATATTATTTTTCTTGCAATTTATAATAATAAACTGCATTATATAGAATTACAAGTATAAATTTTTCAGGTGAACAAGGTTATGTTAATTGGAGGGAAACATGAAAAGGATTTTATTAGAAGAAGTTTGAGTGTTACATTTTCTGATGACTTAGCCTCCATGTGTTCACAGACTGGCCAAAAAAATAATTATAAAATTGGAGATACGCACACAATTCTGAGCATTAAAAGTAAGTATTAAAAATAATTTTTTAAGAGAGATATATATATAATTACTTGCAGTATTAAATGTTATGTTTTATGTCTCAGAATTTATTAAAATTGTCTCCTATTTTTTTGTGGCAATCATCGTTAAAAAGCAGGACACACACACGTTAAAAATTCTTACGAAATAAAAGAAAAATATATATCCATAAACTAATACTTTTGATCGTTTTAGTATATATGTAAACTATTCTGGAAACTTTTGTGTTATTTCAATAATTATCATAAGTTTTAATTGCTGTTAAATTAACATTATTTATTTCTTTTATCTAACAATAAACTGTATTGAATTTTTCTTATTCCAGAAGCTTTTAGAGCAATATTCCCTCGGAGTACAGAAAAAGATTTTAAACACTTTGTAATGGAGTGGTTCAGATTCGCAAACCTCCGTAAGGAAAGAAAAAAACATTAAAAAGGTAATGTAATGTATTTCGGTATATACTCTCCATAAAATAAAATCATTATAGTTTGTCGCGTTATAATTTATAAGTAACTTTTTCACTAATTTAATTCTACTTTTATTTTTCAGGAAGTGATAAATATATTATCTTACTTGCGTAGCTCCGCGCGAGTGATATATTATTATAGTAACAAAATAAAGGTCTTAGGTTTGATCTCGACTCAGTCTGCATCCCGCAGTCCTCGTTTAACTTGTTTCACTGTAAGGGATTGATTAAGAGGAAGTAAAGGTTTAAGGATTCGTGGTTTAAGAATCCAAAAGTTTAAGGATTAAAAGACCTGTATGTGGTTTAATAATCCGTCTCCGATTGTTTGTATCCGTATTCGATTTTTTTATTTGAAAGATGAGTTTTATCCTAAAACCTTCCGTTAGGATCAGTGACCTTCACCAAAGATATTATCTATATTGTGATAAACTGAAAATGTAATATATGGTATATATTATTTCTATGTAAATAAAACTTTTCTTATGATAATCAGTGAATTATTCCCCAATGCAGATTATAGTATATAACAGGCCTGGGCAACTTCGAGCTCCGGAACCACGACACTCCCCTACTTTCCGTGGATAGAAAAGAAGTGTCGTGGTTCTGGAGCTCAAAGTTATCCAAGCCTGGTCTATAAAAGCAATCTAAATATTAATTAGACAATAAATATTGAGATATTTTATTACTATTGCATATTTATTGAAAACATGTTGCCTGTAATAGAAATAAAACATCAGTAAGAACTTTAAATAAATGTTAAAATTAATATTACGGTAATCTTAATATAATATTGTAATAAAGTTGATAGCACATTTAAATTTTTATCTCAAAAACATTGCAGGAATGATAGAAAAACGTTAGCACAATGTTATTTGCAACGTTATGGCACTCCCATTTCAACATTACTGAAATTTCGGAATCGTGGTCAAAGTATGTTCATAATGATGTTCTATACAACATTAAGAACTACATATTTAACAACATTACAAGTTATAGAATATCGTTGCAATAACATTGTAATAATGATTTTTTGCTTACTGGGACCCAAATACTAGTCCTCATGACATCCTGAGGATATCCTGTCAGACGTCCTGAGGACTTCTATGGGATACGTTATGGACATTTTTTAGGCGTCTGAAGGGAAAGATTCTAAAAGTGAAATCGAGCTATTAACCCAATCAATAATAATTGTTTCTTGTTTGGAAGATTTTTTTAATATCTGAAAAATATAATTCTTGATATTTCAAAAATATACACATCTTGCGAATGTCATAATTTTGCTTTGCCGTAGACCTGCTTATATTAGCCCTTAACTGAAATTTTCTTACGAGTTAGTCTTACCATTATGCGCCGCCTAGCGGCGTATCCTGAATACATCCTATAAAACTCCTCAGGACACATTTTGGATGATTTTAGGATATTTTTTACGTATTTGGAATGAGTGAAAATAGAAATAACTGATTGATGAAAATCAGTTATTGCTATTTTCACTCATTCCAAATACGTAAAAAATATTCTAAAATCATCCAAAATGTGTCCAGGATATCCTGAGGAGTTTTACAGGATGTACTCAGGATATCCTGCGATACTCCTCAAGATATCCTGGACATGCGTAGGATCATTTTAGGATTTTTTATGCTATTTAAGTCTGGCGAACATTTATGAAAAATTTATAATTTATTACGGTACTTAATATTCTGAAATTACTTTAAGTATTTCACAACAATTAATGAAGTCAAATAAAATATTTATATAAAATATTTACGACAATACATGTTGTCCTCCCAGTAAGCAAAAAATCATTATTACAATGTTATTGCAACGATATTCTATAACTTGTAATGTTGTTAAATATGTAGTTCTTAATGTTGTATAGAACATCATTATGAACATACTTTGACCACGATTCCGAAATTTCAGTAATGTTGAAATGGGAGTGCCATAACGTTGCAAATAACATTGTGCTAACGTTTTTCTATCATTCCTGCAATGTTTTTGAGATAAAAATTTAAATGTACTATCAACTTTATTACAATATTATATTAAGATTACCGTAATATTAATTTTAACATTTATTTAAAGTTCTTACAGATGTTTTATTTCTATTACAGGCAACATGTTTTCAATAAATATGCAATAGTAATAAAATATCTCAATACTTATTGTCTAATTAATATTTAGATTGCTTTTATAGACCAGGCTTGGGCAACTTTGAACTCCAGAACCACGACACTTTTTTTCTATCCACGGAAAGTAGGGGAGTGTCGTGGCTCCGGAGCTCGAAGTTGCCCTGGCCTGTTATATACTAATCTGCATTGGGGAATAATTCACTAATTATCAAAAAAGTTTTATTTATATAGAAATAATATATACCGTATATTACATTTTCAGTTTATCACAATATAATATCTTTGGTGAAGGTCACTGATCCTAATGGAAGGTTTTAGGATAAAACTCATCTTTCAAATAAAAAAATCGAATACGGATACGAACAATCGGAGATGGATTATTAAACCACATACAGGTCTTTTAATCCTTAAACTTTTGGATTCTTAAACCACGAATCCTTAAACCATTTACTTCCTCTTAATCAATCCCTTACAGTGAAACAAGTTAAACGAGGACTGTATATGCGGGATGCAGACTGAGTCGAGATCAAACCTAAGACCCTTATTTTGTTACTATAATAATATATCACTCGTACGGAGCTACGCAAGTAAGATAATATATTTATCACTTCCTGAAAAATAAAAGTAGAATTAAATTAGTGAAAAAGTTACTTATAAATTATAACGCGGCAAACTATAATGATTTTATTTTATGGAGAGTATATACCGAAATACATTACATTACCTTTTTAATGTTTTTTTCTTTCCTTACGGAGGTTTGCGAATCTGAACCACTCCATTACAAAGTGTTTAAAATCTTTTTCTGTACTCCGAGGGAATATTGCTCTAAAAGCTTCTGGAATAAGAAAAATTCAATACAGTTTATTGTTAGATAAAAGAAATAAATAATGTTAATTTAACAGCAATTAAAACTTATGATAATTATTGAAATAACACAAAAGTTTCCAGAATAGTTTACATATATACTAAAACGATCAAAAGTATTAGTTTATGGATATATATTTTTCTTTTATTTTGTAAGAATTTTTAACGTGTGTGTGTCCTGCTTTTTAACAATGATTGCCACAAAAAAATAGGAGACAATTTTAATAAAATCTGAGACATAAAACATAACATTTAATACTGCAAGTACCCATACAGCACAAAATGTTTTTTAAATATTTTTAAAATATTTTTTAGGAAGATTTAAATAATTTAAAATAATTTACAAAAATATTTTTAGAATGTTTCTATGTCCGTCAGATCATGTCAGAAAAATATTTTCAAAAATATTTTTAAAAAATTGCAAATAAATATATTCAATAATATTTGTAAAATCTTTTAGAAATATTGTTTAAAAAAATAAAATATGTTCATAATCATTTTAAAAATGCTTTAAAAATGACATAAATATAAGTCATTTAAAGGTATGTATATGCCGTTATGCTTTTGTGAATTAAGAATTTTAGAAAAACAAAAAAAAAGAAAATACATTTATTATGTATATGTCGTGTGTGCATACAGCCGCGCGGTCACCCATCCGAGTCAATACCGCACCTAACGTCGCTTGACATCGATGGTCGAACGGACTAGTGTGTGTGGTGATCCTTTGATTCTGACGCCTTCTTGTTGCTTATACTCCTATATAACATATCTTTATAGTGTTTAAAAATCGTGTAATGATAATAACCGGTGAATGTTAAAAATAATAACGCAATTACAATTAATGTAATAATTATTTATTAATATGAAATTTGTATATTTAACATAATATAATATTAATATAATAACGTTAACAACATGCATGATAACGCCGTATTCCACAAACGTTTTACACATTTGTACGGACCAAGCGAAACGCGTTTGTACGTCCATACGTATCGCTCGTGTCGCTCGGCTCGCCGAGCGCACCGCACTTCTTATAGTACCTAACCGGCCGGCCGAGCGATCGGCGACGCACGGTCTTACGCACGGTTGCTTACGGGCGTCGGAGGCGAAATATCGAGACTTGACCGCTGAGAGCGACGACGACGCGAATACGATTACCGTACGGAATATCTGGCAACCGGTCTCGGGGATCGACGATAGGCCACGTTGACGCGAAGCGAGACGTATGACACCATAATTCGGGGTACTTGTAACCGAGAGGCACGAACGCGGTCGTTACCTCCGGCGTGGGCTCTAGCGAAAAGTCCCCTCGCGGCGTGTTGCTTTCGCGCGGTTGTTACCTCCGGCGACGCTCGAGCAAAACGCTAAGTCCCTCGCGGCGTGTTGCCTTCGCGCGGTTGTTACCTCCGACGCTGAGCAAAAATTTTCTAAGTTGACCCAATACATGCCCAGTACTGAGCCGACTCTTGGCCATAGAGCAATATCATTTCTGGCCTTATACACGGTCAGTACTGAGACGAGACTGGCCTCGGAACAGAATATGGTTGGATGGGGGTACTGGTCACCGAGACTGGCACAATACTGATCTAGCGGTTTATCCGCACTGGGGCAGTACCACCCATTAAGTCTTGGCAGCCAATATTGTGCCACTTCTGGGCCATGCAGACAACTCTGGCAGAAATCCGACATTCGCACATGGGTTGCTAAATTATAGCGCTCGCTGTAAAAAAAATGTTATAGTTTAATCCGACAGAACTTGGACGCTGTACCGATTCGTTCCAGCGAAAGCCACACGCTGCGAGAGAACTTAGAAAATTTTTACTCGGGCGGCACCGGAGGTAACGATTGCAGCACGAAAGCAACACGCCGCGAGGACTTAGAAATGCTCGGGCGGCGCCGGAAGTAACGACCGCGACGCAAAAGCAACACGCCGTGAAGGGACTTGGAAAACTTTTGCATGGACGACGCCGGAGGTAACGACCGCGGCGCGAAAGCAACACGCCGCGAGGGGATTTAAAAAATTTAAAATAATATTTTTTAAATATTTTGAAACAAGATTATAAAACAATATATGTAGATTTTAATTAATATTTTAAAAATATATTTCAAATATTTAAGAAAATATTATCTGGATGGTAAAGAAAAACATTTTTAAAAATATTTCTAAAGATTTTTAAAATATTTTTACAAACGTTATCACAAAATATTTTTAAACCATTTTAAAATACTCCCAAAACCATTTTAAAATGTTTTTTGCAATATTTTTATAGAAATATTTAGACATATTTTTTGAAAATATTTTGTGCTGTATGGGTAATATATGTATATATATCTCTTAAAAAATTATTTTTAATACTTACTTTTAATGCTCAGAATTGTGTGCGTATCTCCAATTTTATAATTATTTTTTTGGCCAGTCCATGAACACATGGAGGCTAAGTCATCAGAAAATGTAACACTCAAACTTCTTCTAATAAAATCCTTTTCATGTTTTCCTCCAATTAACATAACCTTGTTCACCTGAAAAATTTATACTTGTAATTCTATATAATGCAGTTTATTATTTAAATTGCAAGGAAATGATTCAGAAGACTTTTAAAACTATAATAACACATATTATAGGATATTATAGAACATATTAAGGACTCAAGATTTTATTTGATCGTTTTATACATAAAACATACAGTTGAATACATTATAGAGATAAATAATACAAATGCATATAATAGAGTATATAGAAAGATAATAGAGAGATATGGATGAATAGATATGATATATATTATATATAGATAGATTAGATAGATATATATATATATATATATATATATATATATATTAGGGTGTGTCATTTTGGAGCAACTTTTTTTTTCATTTTCCGAATAACATACATACTTGCAGGAAGGTAAAATAAAATACCTGTTAAAATTTTAGCTCTTAATATTAATATTAACAGGTCGCTCATCGCGATTTTTTATTTTTTATTTAGTAAGATAGAAAAAATTTTATAACTATCTAACAAACAGTAATACAGCATTGCGCCACATAGATTTTCTGTAGTAAATTTACCGCTCTACAAAAAAGATCTATTATTTTTTCATAAATTCAACCGTTCCAAAGATATTCAAAGTTAAAGTTTGATAAATTTTATAAAACTTGTTTTTGCTTCTTATGAATTTTGTATCATATCGACTATCAAAAATTATGAAATAATCAATACATATTTTTGTAGAAAATTTAACGATCTAAAAAAAAGGTCTCTTATATTTTTTTCATAAATATAACCATTTAGACGATATTAAGGTTTACACTTTGAACTTTAAACCTTAATATCATCTAAATGGTTATATTTATGAAAAAAATATAAGAAACCTTTTTTGTAGATCGTTAAATTTTCTACAAAAATATGTATTGATTATTTTATAATTTTTGATAGTCGATATGATACAAAATTCATAAGAAGCAAAAACAAGTTTTATAAAATTTATCAAACTTTAAATTTGAATATCTTTTGAACGGTTGAATTTATGAAAAAATGATAAGAGATCTTTTTTGTAGAGCGGTAAATTTACTACAGAAAATCTATGTGGCGCAATGCTGTATTACTGTTTGTTAGATAGTTATAAAATTTTTTCTATCTTACTAAATAAAAAATAAAAAATCGCGATGAGCGATCTGTTAATATTAATATTAAGGGCTAAAATTTTAACAGGTATCTTATTTTACCTTCCTGCAAGTATGTATGCTATTCGGGAAATAAAAAAAAAGTTGCTCCAAAATGACACCCTAATATATACACTGAAAAAAATAATTATTTTTTTCAAACAAAATTTTGTTGATTTAATAAAACCGGAAGATTGTATGTTGCCAAGCAGATGATTTGATTGGCTTAATAAAATATTTGTACAAAATATTATTATTTTTTGTTCTTTTTAACTATTTTGTTTGTTAACTATATTGATTTGTTCTTTTTAACTAAATATTTTATACTATTAATTATACATAATATAACATTAACTAAATATTTCTTTGAATAAATTTACTATTTTTAAAAACGTTAATGTTCTTGGTTCAATAAAATTATTTTATTGAGTTAAAAAAATTGATCATTAACTTTAAAAAAATGATTTTGTATGATACCATTTTCAGAATTCAATTATTTTATTTTGTTCAAATAATAGACGTGTACTTAATTCAATAAAATAAATAATTGGATCAATAAATTAAAAAATCAACAAAATTATTTTGTTGATTTAATGAAACCGATTGATTGTATGTTGCCAAACAAATTTGTTTTGTTAATTCAACAAAATTTTTCCCTCAGTGTATATATATATATTATATATTGATTTTTGAAGGACATACTATATTTGAAAACTTTACCGACAAAATGCTACCTTCTTTTAGAAAGTTTACATATATCGTATTGGTTGCATAGAATTACAAATGCTTTTACATAGTAAAAATAGGTGTAAATCAATTAGAGCATTTGCTAAATATATCACAAAAATGATTAAAAAATTTCAAAGTAAAGATCTCGAGCTGTCAGTGTAAATATTTATCTGTTTACAAAAATTGTACAACTTTTATATATTATCAGTATGTTTGCTCCGTTAAAGAAAATTGTAAAAAAATATTACTGTACCACTTCAATTAAATTTAAAAGCTTAAAAATATATGAAAAGTTTGCGAAAAGATTTTTATATATAAATACTTAAACTTTCTGCTAAATATGGTAAAACAAAGCAACACATATTTATACATAGAAGATCTATATGCATAAAAGACTTGAACAATGTAGTGTGAATGCATTAGTACTTATTTGATATGGCGTTTGGATGATTTTGCCGTGCCACGAGACTGACAGCAGGCACGTAGCAGTCAGGCCTCGTGGCCCGATTACATCAAGAATATGTTCGATCTTTAATACTTTGGTATATTTCTTTTCTTCTGCAAATCTCTCTCTTATATAGGTCAAAAAATACATCTTGAATCACCAGCTACCTATTTACAGGGCACATATAGATAATTAAGTTCTTATCATATTAACATGCAAGTTTTAGAATATATTAATTACTTACCCATATAAAAATGTTGTATACAATTAAAATAAGCGCTCGACAGCACAAGCACAAACGTACGTATATATGACACACTCACGCATCATACATATGTAAGATAATGCCTCCAGAACTATTACTGCTTCCGATTGGCTGTCGCGACAAGCGTGCGTATCTGCTCATGATCTTGATGCGCTCAAACAGCTGAAAATAATCGGCAGTAAATTGCAAGAAAATAGCAAATAATTCCATCCAAAGAACGTTATTTATAGTTAACCTAAATTATAGGTTATAGATCATCATATCAACTATTCATAGCACGTATGGTTAATTGAGTTCTTATTATTAATATACAACTTTTAGAATATAATAGTTTATACTTACTTATATATAAATATACTGTAAATAAAGAGCATTCCGCACTGCTCGATCCACACGCGTGTATACGCACTCACGCATCGTAGGATAATGTACGCATCATGGCTGTCGCGATAAGCGCTGCGCACAATATAAAACAATAACATACTAACAACAGAAAATTAATATACTACCAACGTTATTTCCAAGTTTAAATTAAAAGGAATTTTGAACTGTTGCATTGATCTCAAATAAATGTCAGAGTAACATTTGAAAAATATTTTCTGTAACGTTTTTAAAATACTTTAACAACATTCAGAAAAATTATATTACGAAATAATATTTTTCAAATATATGTATAATATTATTAAAAAACGTTTAAAAAATACACATAAAGTCAATATTTCTAAACGTTAATTTAATGTTCCTTGCTTACTGGGCTGGATGTCCTTCGGATTTTCCGAGGATGTTATTGGCTATCTGGAAAACAACTAAATATCCTGAAAATATCCCAGGACATCCTGGACATATTGAGGACGATCCTGAGGACGTCTTGTGCTATCTGGGTATGCATCTGAATAATTTAAAAAATGTACCTGCACCATGTTTTTTGTAATATTGCATTAACAATATGTCTGAAATCTTTTAGAAAGTGGTTTACAATATTTGTAAGTTTCTGTAATATTGCAAAAAAAATGTAACAGATGCAATATTTCAGAAACATTTCTAAAGCATTATAAAAGTTTTATTACGTTTACTTTGCACGAATAATATTTCTGTAACATATCAAACGCAATATTGCACTTAAAATATTTGTGAAAAATTTCTGAAAGATTGCGTCGGTAATAAAAAATTGAATTGCAGGCAGTAAATTTTCTACAATATTGCGGGCGAAATATTGCAGATGTAATGGTTTAGAAACATTTCTGATACATGATAAAACTATTATTACGTTTGCATTGCACGCGTTATATTTTTGAATGTTTCACATACATTGCATTTGTAATATTTCCGAAAAGTTGCTGACAGACTTTAGAACTTATAAAAAATTAAATTTATCATTATATAATTATTGCATTTTTTCTCTTTTATTAAGAATTTTCTGATATTCCAAATTTTGTCATATGGCATTTTTAATATAAAATATAAAATATTTAATAATATTTAATATAAAATAATATACGACGCTGACTGGCAAAAAAGATTTATTCGTATATCTGTATTGTTAATATTGTTATGCGATAGCTTTATGCTCACTAAAATAAGCAAGTATAAAAAAGAAAGAAGCGTCAGAGTCAGAGGATCACCAGCACTACCCTGTTCGATTATCGATGTCAAGCGACAAGGCGCCGGTATACTACTTGGATGGGTGACCGACTGAAAGAGCGGATTTCTTCGGACAAACGCGCGGCGGCTATACGCATATATACGGCTTAATATATTTTTTTTTGTTCCGGTAATAAAATATTTCATTTTTCACATATCAACAAATAGTTTTTGCGTCAGTAAGAAAATTTTGTTTGCTAATACAAAATATTTTTCTCAGTGTAAAATGTATTTGAAATATCTCTGAAGTGTTGTTTCTGCAATATTTCGTAGATATATTTGAGAAATATTTCAGTATATTACCGAAATCTTTCAGCACGGTTGCATTTGAAATAATTGCGGACATTGAGACATTGTTGAAATAATGTAGAAACGGTCGTGAAATATTTCTGAAATATCGATGAAAGGTGTAATATTTCAAATGGAATTTTGGAGAAATATTTCTGAAATATTATACATGCCGAGTGGGAAGTTTTTAATATAAGTAACAACCCTCAATTTTCATCAACAGTTTTGGATTCAAAGGGCAAGAATACATAAAATTTACCTTTTCCCAATTGATTTCTCGTGTAGGCCCTTAAGGAGGTTCAATCATTACTTGTGAGTCAAAAGTGCGACTGAAATAAATGTCATTACAGCGATCCCGAATTATATGCAATATTAGTGTAATGAATTGTGGATGCTACTTACGTGCTATATTCTTCGTCAATTATTAATGTATAGAATATTAATAAATATCTTTCGGGGTATGAGAGCTCAACGACTCGGGAATCGCTTATTCTACGCTGGGACCTGAACTTTGTGACGATAAAGCTTTCAATCCACATGGTAAAGTCCGATTTTTAAAGTCTTAACACAATCCTTGATGTTTCATCTATCAAATGCGAGTTTTCAAAGTCCTAAAGTTGGCTAAGTGTGTACTAAACCAGTGATGATCTACCTCGGAGAGACTTTCTCCATAAGAGTACATGCTAAAGTGGTCAACTTCTGAATAATATTACAAAAAAACTATATGGTCAATATTGCTCAAGTTTTGCGATTATTTGTGTAAAGTGTTTATGTAAAACATATTAAAAAATTAAGGCTCTAAGTTGGCTTTCGAGTATAGAAAGCTTATTGTCACAAAGTGACAAGTTCTAACCTATAATGTTGGCCAAATAAGCGATTCCCGAGTCGTTGACGCTCTCATACCCCAGTATATGTATGAAGCTGAAGTTGGCAGCCAAAACTTAGCAGCTACCAGGGCCGAATAGGGTGGCCAGGGCCCCCGAGATTAAAATCCGGTAAATTTTTTTCAAAAAAATCACAGAGACTGTGCAGCAAGTGTAGAATAAGATTCCGAAGCGATCTTGGCGATGACGAAGTAAGTTAACTAATTAAAAAATAAATTAACAATTAAATAATAAGTAAAACACACACGCATATCCGTTCGGAACCCAAAAAAATCCCAGAGACTGTGCAGCAAGTGTAGAATAAGAATCCAAAGCGACCTTGGCGATGACGAAGTTAGTTAACTAATTAAAAAATAAATTAACAATTAACTAATAAGTAAAACACACACGCATATCCGTTCAGAACCCAAAAAAATCACAGAGATTGTGCAGCAAGTGTAGAATAAGAATCCGAAGCGACCTTGGCGATGACGAAGTTAGTTAACTAATTAAAAATAAATTAACAATTAACTAATAAGTAAAACACACACGCATATCCGTTCGGAATCCAAAAAAATCACAGAGACTGTGCAGCAAGTGTAGAATAAGAATCCGAAGCGACCTTGGCGATGACGAAGTTAGTTAACTAATTAAAAAATAAATTAACAATTAACTAATAAGTAAAACACACACGCATATCCGTTCGGAACCCAAAAAAATCACAGAGACTGTGCAGCAAGTGTAGAATAAGAATCCGAAGCGACCTTGGCGATGACGAAGTTAGTTAACTAATTAAAAAATAAATTAACAATTAACTAATAAGTAAAACACACACGCATATCCGTTCGGAACCCAAAAAAATCACAGAGACTGTGCAGCAAGTGTAGAATAAGAATCCGAAGCGACCTTGGCGATGACGAAGTTAGTTAACTAATTAAAAAATAAATTAACAATTAACTAATAAGTAAAACACACACGCATATCCGTTCGGAACCCAAAAAAATCACAGAGACTGTGCAGCAAGTGCAGAATAAGAATCCGAAGCGACCTTGGCGATGACGAAGTTAGTTAACTAATTAAAAAATAAATTAACAATTAACTAATAAGTAAAACACACACGCATATCCGTTCAGAACCCAAAAAAATCACAGAGACTGTGCAGCAAGTGTAGAATAAGAATCCGAAGCGACCTTGGCGATGACGAAGTTAGTTAACTAATTAAAAAATAAATTAACAATTAAATAATAGGTAAAACACACACGCTTATCCGTTCGGAACCCAAAAAAATCACAGAGACATCACAGCAAGTATAGAATACGAATCCGAAGCGACCTTAGCGATGACGAAATTAGTTAACTAATTAAAAAATAAATTAACAATTAACTAATAAGTAAAACACACACGCATATCTGTTTGGAAGCCAAAAAAATCATAGAAACTGTGCAGCAAGTGTAGAATAAGAATCCGAAGCGACCTTGGCGATGACGAAGTTAGTTAATTAATTTAAAAAATTGTTAACAATTAAATAATAGATAGAACACACGCATATCCGTTCGGAATTCAAAAAAATGTCGTGCGTTTAATGCCATTTGTAATATTAACTTCTATTATTTAATTGTTAACAATTTTTTTAATTAATTAACTAACTTCGTCATCGCCAAGATCGCTTCGAAATCTTATTCTACACTTGCTGCACAGTCTCTGTGATTTTTTTGGGTCCCGAAAGGATATGCGTGTGTGTTCTACTTATTAGTTAATTGTTAATTTATTTTTTAATTAGTTAACTAACTTCGTCATCGCCAAGGTCGCTTCGGATTCTTGTTCTACACTTGCTGCACAGTCTCTGTGATTTTTTTGGGTTCCGAACGGATATGCGTGTGTGTTTTAACTATTATTTAATTGTTAATTAATTTTTTAATTAGTTAACTAACTTCGTCATCGCCAAGGTCGCTTCGGATTCTTATTCTACACTTGCTGCACAGTCTCTGTGATTTTTTTGGGTTCCGAACGGATATGCGTGTGTGTTTTACTTATTAGTTAATTGTTAATTTATTTTTTAATTAGTTAACTAACTTCGTCATCGCCAAGGTCGCTTCGGATTCTTATTCTGCACTTGCTGCACAGTCTCTGTGATTTTTTTGGGTTCCGAACGGATATGCGTGTGTGTTTTACTTATTAGTTAATTGTTAATTTATTTTTTAATTAGTTAACTAACTTCGTCATCGCCAAGGTCGCTTCGGATTCTTATTCTACACTTGCTGCACAGTCTCTGTGATTTTTTTGGGTTCCGAACGGATATGCGTGTGTGTTTTACTTATTAGTTAATTGTTAATTTATTTTTTAATTAGTTAACTAACTTCGTCATCGCCAAGGTCGCTTCGGATTCTTATTCTGCACTTGCTGCACAGTCTCTGTGATTTTTTTGGGTTCCGAACGGATATGCGTGTGTGTTTTACTTATTAGTTAATTGTTAATTTATTTTTTAATTAGTTAACTAACTTCGTCATCGCCAAGGTCGCTTCGGATTCTTATTCTACACTTGCTGCACAGTCTCTGTGATTTTTTTGGGTTCCGAACGGATATGCGTGTGTGTTTTACTTATTAGTTAATTGTTAATTTATTTTTTAATTAGTTAACTAACTTCGTCATCGCCAAGGTCGCTTCGGATTCTTATTCTGCACTTGCTGCACAGTCTCTGTGATTTTTTTGGGTTCCGAACGGATATGCGTGTGTGTTTTACTTATTAGTTAATTGTTAATTTATTTTTTAATTAGTTAACTAACTTCGTCATCGCCAAGGTCGCTTCGGATTCTTATTCTACACTTGCTGCACAGTCTCTGTGATTTTTTTGGGTTCCGAACGGATATGCGTGTGTGTTTTACTTATTAGTTAATTGTTAATTTATTTTTTAATTAGTTAACTAATTTCGTCATCGCCAAGGTCGCTTCGGAATCTTATTCTACACTTGCTGCACAGTCTCTGTGATTTTTTTGGGTCCCGAAAGGATATGCGTGTGTGTTCTACTTATTAGTTAATTGTTAATTTATTTTTTAATTAGTTAACTAACTTCGTCATCGCCAAGGTCGCTTCGGATTCTTGTTCTACACTTGCTGCACAGTCTCTGTGATTTTTTTGGGTTCCGAACGGATATGCGTGTGTGTTTTAACTATTATTTAATTGTTAATTAATTTTTTAATTAGTTAACTAACTTCGTCATCGCCAAGGTCGCTTCGGATTCTTATTCTACACTTGCTGCACAGTCTCTGTGATTTTTTTGGGTTCCGAACGGATATGCGTGTGTGTTTTACTTATTAGTTAATTGTTAATTTATTTTTTAATTAGTTAACTAACTTCGTCATCGCCAAGGTCGCTTCGGATTCTTATTCTGCACTTGCTGCACAGTCTCTGTGATTTTTTTGGGTTCCGAACGGATATGCGTGTGTGTTTTACTTATTAGTTAATTGTTAATTTATTTTTTAATTAGTTAACTAACTTCGTCATCGCCAAGGTCGCTTCGGATTCTTATTCTACACTTGCTGCACAGTCTCTGTGATTTTTTTGGGTTCCGAACGGATATGCGTGTGTGTTTTACTTATTAGTTAATTGTTAATTTATTTTTTAATTAGTTAACTAACTTCGTCATCGCCAAGGTCGCTTCGGATTCTTATTCTGCACTTGCTGCACAGTCTCTGTGATTTTTTTGGGTTCCGAACGGATATGCGTGTGTGTTTTACTTATTAGTTAATTGTTAATTTATTTTTTAATTAGTTAACTAACTTCGTCATCGCCAAGGTCGCTTCGGATTCTTATTCTACACTTGCTGCACAGTCTCTGTGATTTTTTTGGGTTCCGAACGGATATGCGTGTGTGTTTTACTTATTAGTTAATTGTTAATTTATTTTTTAATTAGTTAACTAACTTCGTCATCGCCAAGGTCGCTTCGGATTCTTATTCTGCACTTGCTGCACAGTCTCTGTGATTTTTTTGGGTTCCGAACGGATATGCGTGTGTGTTTTACTTATTAGTTAATTGTTAATTTATTTTTTAATTAGTTAACTAACTTCGTCATCGCCAAGGTCGCTTCGGATTCTTATTCTGCACTTGCTGCACAGTCTCTGTGATTTTTTTGGGTTCCGAACGGATATGCGTGTGTGTTTTACTTATTAGTTAATTGTTAATTTATTTTTTAATTAGTTAACTAATTTCGTCATCGCCAAGGTCGCTTCGGATTCTTATTCTACACTTGCTGCACAGTCTCTGTGATTTTTTTGGGTTCCGAACGGATATGCGTGTGTGTTTTACTTATTAGTTAATTGTTAATTTATTTTTTATTAGTTAACTAACTTCGTCATCGCCAAGGTCGCTTCGGATTCTTATTCTGCACTTGCTGCACAGTCTCTGTGATTTTTTTGGGTTCCGAACGGATATGCGTGTGTGTTTTACTTATTAGTTAATTGTTAATTTATTTTTTAATTAGTTAACTAACTTCGTCATCGCTAAGGTCGCTTCGGATTCGTATTCTATACTTGCTGTGACGTCTCTGTGATTTTTTTGGGTTCCGAACGGATATGCGTGTGTGTTTTACCTATTATTTAATTGTTAATTAATTTTTTAATTAGTTAACTAACTTCGTCATCGCTAAGGTCGCTTCGGATTCGTATTCTATACTTGCTGTGACGTCTCTGTGATTTTTTTGGGTTCCGAACGGATATGCGTGTGTGTTTTACTTATTAGTTAATTGTTAATTAATTTTTTAATTAGTTAACTAACTTCGTCATCGCTAAGGTCGCTTCGGATTCGTATTCTATACTTGCTGTGACGTCTCTGTGATTTTTTTGGGTTCCGAACGGATATGCGTGTGTGTTTTAACTATTATTTAATTGTTAATTAATTTTTTAATTAGTTAACTAACTTCGTCATCGCCAAGGTCGCTTCGGATTCTTATTCTACACTTGTTGTGGGGTCTCTGTGATTTTTTTGAATTTCGAACGGATATGCGTGTGTGTTTTAACTATTATTTAATTGTTAATTAATTTTTTAATTAGTTAACTAACTTCGTCATCGCCAAGGTCGCTTCGGATTCGTATTCTATACTTGCTGTGACGTCTCTGTGATTTTTTTTGGGTTCCGAACGGATATGCGTGTGTGTTTTACCTATTATTTAATTGTTAATTAATTTTTTATTTAGTTAACTAACTTCGTCATCGCTAAGGTCGCTTCGGATTCGTATTCTATACTTGCTGTGACGTCTCTGTGATTTTTTTGGGTTCCGAACGGATATGCGTGTGTGTTTTACCTATTATTTAATTGTTAATTAATTTTTTAATTAGTTAACTAACTTCGTCATCGCTAAGGTCGCTTCGGATTCGTATTCTATACTTGCTGTGACGTCTCTGTGATTTTTTTGGGTTCCGAACGGATATGCGTGTGTGTTTTACTTATTAGTTAATTGTTAATTTATTTTTTAATTAGTTAACTAACTTCGTCATCGCCAAGGTCGCTTCGGATTCTTATTCTACACTTGCTGCATAGTCTCTGTGATTTTTTTGGGTTCCGAACGGATATGCGTGTGTGTTTTACTTATTAGTTAATTGTTAATTTATTTTTTAATTAGTTAACTAACTTCGTCATCGCTAAGGTCGCTTCGGATTCGTATTCTATACTTGCTGTGACGTCTCTGTGATTTTTTTGGGTTCCGAACGGATATGCGTGTGTGTTTTACCTATTATTTAATTGTTAATTAATTTTTTAATTAGTTAACTAACTTCGTCATCGCTAAGGTCGCTTCGGATTCGTATTCTATACTTGCTGTGACGTCTCTGTGATTTTTTTGGGTTCCGAACGGATATGCGTGTGTGTTTTACTTATTAGTTAATTGTTAATTAATTTTTTAATTAGTTAACTAACTTCGTCATCGCTAAGGTCGCTTCGGATTCGTATTCTATACTTGCTGTGACGTCTCTGTGATTTTTTTGGGTTCCGAACGGATATGCGTGTGTGTTTTAACTATTATTTAATTGTTAATTAATTTTTTAATTAGTTAACTAACTTCGTCATCGCCAAGGTCGCTTCGGATTCTTATTCTACACTTGTTGTGGGGTCTCTGTGATTTTTTTGAATTTCGAACGGATATGCGTGTGTGTTTTAACTATTATTTAATTGTTAATTAATTTTTTAATTAGTTAACTAACTTCGTCATCGCCAAGGTCGCTTCGGATTCGTATTCTATACTTGCTGTGACGTCTCTGTGATTTTTTTGGGTTCCGAACGGATATGCGTGTGTGTTTTACCTATTATTTAATTGTTAATTAATTTTTTAATTAGTTAACTGACTTCGTCATCGCTAAGGTCGCTTCGGATTCGTATTCTATACTTGCTGTGACGTCTCTGTGATTTTTTTGGGTTCCGAACGGATATGCGTGTGTGTTTTACTTATTAGTTAATTGTTAATTTATTTTTTAATTAGTTAACTAACTTCGTCATCGCCAAGGTCGCTTCGGATTCTTATTCTACACTTGCTGCATAGTCTCTGTGATTTTTTTGGGTTCCGAAACGGATATGCGTGTGTGTTTTACTTATTAGTTAATTGTTAATTTATTTTTTAATTAGTTAACTAACTTCGTCATCGCTAAGGTCGCTTCGGATTCGTATTCTATACTTGCTGTGACGTCTCTGTGATTTTTTTGGGTTCCGAACGGATATGCGTGTGTGTTTTACCTATTATTTAATTGTTAATTAATTTTTTAATTAGTTAACTAACTTCGTCATCGCTAAGGTCGCTTCGGATTCGTATTCTATACTTGCTGTGACGTCTCTGTGATTTTTTTGGGTTCCGAACGGATATGCGTGTGTGTTTTAACTATTATTTAATTGTTAATTAATTTTTTAATTAGTTAACTAACTTCGTCATCGCCAAGGTCGCTTCGGATTCGTATTCTATACTTGCTGTGACGTCTCTGTGATTTTTTTGGGTTCCGAACGGATATGCGTGTGTGTTTTACCTATTATTTAATTGTTAATTAATTTTTTATTTAGTTAACTAACTTCGTCATCGCTAAGGTCGCTTCGGATTCGTATTCTATACTTGCTGTGACGTCTCTGTGATTTTTTTGGGTTCCGAACGGATATGCGTGTGTGTTTTACCTATTATTTAATTGTTAATTAATTTTTTAATTAGTTAACTAACTTCGTCATCGCTAAGGTCGCTTCGGATTCGTATTCTATACTTGCTGTGACGTCTCTGTGATTTTTTTGGGTTCCGAACGGATATGCGTGTGTGTTTTACTTATTAGTTAATTGTTAATTTATTTTTTAATTAGTTAACTAACTTCGTCATCGCTAAGGTCGCTTCGGATTCGTATTCTATACTTGCTGTGACGTCTCTGTGATTTTTTTGGGTTCCGAACGGACATGCGTGTGTGTTTTACTTATTATTTAATTGTTAATTTATTTTTTAATTAGTTAACTAACTTCGTCATCGCCAAGATCGCTTCGGAATCTTATTCTACACTTGCTGCACAGTCTCTGTGATTTTTTTGAAAAAAATTTACCGGATTTTAATTTCGGGGGCCCTGGCCACCCTATTTGGCCCTGGTGGCTGCTAAGTTTTGGCTGCCAACTTCAGCTTCATAGTATATGTTTGTTAATATTCTATACACTAATAATTGACGAAGAACATAGCACGTAAGTAGCATCCACAATTCATTATACTAATATTGCATATAATTCGGGATCGCTGTAATGACATTTATTTCAATCGCATTTTTGACTCACAAGTAATGATTGAACCTCCTTAATTGTCAAGTTTTACACAAAATTAGAGTGTTAGTAACGCTACACTAAAGTTAAAATAACAAAAAAATAAATAAGAAAAATTACAGTGTAGTAACTATAATTTTTATTTACTATTATACACTCTAATTTTTTTTATTCAAAACGTTTCGTTAACCTTCAGAGGGCGGGGTGGTCGAAATATTGACCACCTAAAGCACACAAACTATTTGATGTTTTCAGGCAAAATTTGGTGTGTTAAATAAGGGAAAAATAGTAAAAAAAAATCCTGGAGACTGTTTAACCTTGTGCATCTCCACGGATGTAGTTGGAGTTCACTGCGCTTTTGGTACAAAATAGATCATCATTTTGAGGTCAAGAATGCTTTCAAGATTTTTTTCAATATGTTTTTCGTACTCAGAACATCAAAAAACATGAATATACCAACTTTGAGGCTAAAATAGCAAAAAAAATTTTGTATTGGCCTTTACGTTGCAGCCGGGGGTGGTCGAAATATCGACCACCGTCAGGTTGGGAACTTAGAATGAGTAATCCGTTAAAATTATATATAAATTTTGGATCAAATGAAAAGTCGATTTAAACCAAAATTTTCCCGCCCTCTAAAGGTTAAAAAGGTTCGGGTGCTTCATCGGGGGCAGTACTACTGCCGCAGTGCGGCAGTAGTGGGACGCGGGGGTCCAGTGCGTGCTGCTGCTTCTGTCAAGCGTTTAACCTTAAAAATGACTGCTAAACAATACAGATGGAAAGGAAAGTTTGTGAGTAAAAAAAATACAAGCGTATGGAAATCAGGATTGAAAATAACAAGACTTTTAATGACATGCACGATAATTTATCAAAAACTTTTATATTATTTTATCAAACACATCGCAACTTCTATTCAAATGCCCCGCGCTGTTGCCATTATTTGCTTGCGTTCATTTCTAGCAGACGAAAAATCAAGCAATTTACGCTTTAATAATTAATTTTTCTACGAAATGTGCAATAACCTACCCCTTTCTTTCACTCATTTATGTAAATTATTAAGTCACATGTGCATATTTCCTTTCCTTATCATTTGCATTTTTTCTTGCATTATTTCATTCTGAAGGTGAGCAATATGTCATTTTTCATAAGAACCTATGCTAAGAAGTACAATTTTTTAAGTCGATTTTTTTCAAAACATGAAAAATTTCCCAAAAATTCACATAATTCTATTTTGCATTCCAGAACAAAATATATTAAAATTTCATGAAGCTGGCTGCATTTTTTTTGTAGCACCTGAACCTCCTTAACTTCTTTTGACTAGATGATATTAAATCAAATTATGAGTGCAATCCACTTGGCACCCCAAACGCTCTTGAAAACATTTCATACTTGTTATTTATCAAATGTTAAACAAAAACAAAATGATACTCTGAAGCGTTTGAAAAGTTTAGTTTTATCCTTTTTCCCTCGTTCATTGTCTTATGATCTTTCCATTTTGCATCATTATTTATAAGAGGGAAAAATTACCTGAGCGGCGAGCGCATGTTCACCAACGGAAAATAAACGTGCACCCAAGTCACCGCCGATTTCCGCCGTCGTTTCGGGATCCGCCTGATGTAAAAGAATGTCAGCTGCACGAATAAGATACGATCTTGGTGCCTGCGGATTCAAGATTAGGGTATCCAGGGCAGATCGTACTTCTCCGAGATCAAGCCACTTCCGAGCTTCCTCCAATGCATTTGCCCCGTCCAGTCCCGCACTCCTTTGACCTAACTCTCTGCGTAATGCCGCCTCCTGACTGGGCAAATATTCTCGACACACTCGCAATGCCTCGGACCACATTCCGGCTGTCTGAAATTTTAATACAATTAGACAGAAGAAATAGAAGTATCCACGGAAATCCGAAGGAAAGGCCAACCTTATAATGTTCTATTATCATTTCTGGCTTGTGGGCCCTCAGGAGAAGAGCCTCTGCTGTAGCGTAATCCTGGCTCTCGGCAGCCTCAGCGGCTCGAGCGATCAAGACCTGTGCCACAGCTTCCTGGCTGTACGATCGTGCCACGTCCTCGGCGGACTCCCAGTCGCGGCTGTGGATGTACATCTGTACCGCCTCCATAGTCTTGCCGGCCTGTACGAATTCTTTCTCGGCCTCGGCGAAACGACCCTCATCCTCTAACGACATTGCATAGCGATAGTGAACCTCTTTCTTCTGATCCATTGTGCCGTATTTGGCGATTTCCAAAGTCCAGTCAAACAAGCTGGCTTCGCATGCTAATTGCAGGCAAGGTTCTAAGTAACCTAATCGCATAAGAAGTCTCGCGCCTAGTTCCGGGGCTAATGTTCGGGCCCACATTAAAGCAACCTAAAAAGAAAGAAAGATCAAACTCAGTATTAACAAAAGAGAAATGAAAAGAACAACGCTTTTCAACGCTGCATAAATTTCAACCTGCTGTGCCGCTTTTTCTCCCGAAGCTTTTTTAGCGACTCTCAGCGCATCCTCCCACATGTTCGCAGATCTATAAGCTGTAACCGCTCCACGCCAATCACCAGCACCTAAGATAGAACATAATTTACGCACGAACTAAATAAATTGTAAAGTAAATATTTTATCTTTTTGTGCGTCCAATACTGAACGAATACTTATATAGTGACAGGAAAATATTAGAACTATAAAGTCGATGTTCTACCGTAGTGATTTTTATGTGTACGGGGTAACCGCGGCCGAAGTCTACAAGAATCAAATTCATTTATTGAAGGAAAAAGGAATTAATTTTTTAAATAACTTATGTTTAAAACTATGTGACTAGTTTAAGCCTGGAACCTACCTAGGAAGTGTTCTTCGGCTTCTCTCGGCTTGCCGGCAGCTTCTAGCTCTCTTGCCAGATGCATGTGAGTAGTTTGAAGTAGGTCTGGTCGGTGCTGTGCGACCAATCTGATCATGTCGCCTCTGTTTCCTGCTTTGCGATACATAGCAATTGCCGCGTCATGGTCACCGATCGCAACGTAAAGAGACTCGGCGTGACGAAGCTCGCCGGTTTGTTGCAGACTTTCAGCATGCTTTGCCAGTACCTCGTTGGCCTCGTTGCTTTTCATGTATTCTTGGGCTACTTGGTGCGCACGCATCCAGTCACCAGATTGAACGTGAATCTCCACAGCACGTTTGGCGTTTTCGGCGCGAATAAAAAGACTTTCCGCCAAGCTCCGTTCGCCAATCGACGAGAAGTATTCACCCAGCTTTTCACATTGCTGACGGATCTCCTGATCGTCATCCTCAATCACCTGAAAAGGAAATGTGAAAAAAGAATATAGTAAAAAAAGTCTATTGAAGAAATAGTATGAAATTGAGGAAATAGTATGAAACTGTAAAAATACCATAAGATATAAAGCGTGCATAGATATTAAGAATATTACTTCACCTGAATAATTTGTAAAGCCTTTCTCCACTGTCGCGCATTAATAGCGGCTTTCAGTGCTAGTACCGTCTCTCCTGCCTCGATAAAGTGATTGATAGCGGCATCATAGTGACCACTGGCTGACAGATGTTTTCCCCAATCCCTTTCTAATTCGACCACCAAAGTGGGATCGATTTTGCGTGCTAAGTCGAGAGCTCTCGCAAAGACACCGGCCTGCGCATAACATTTGATCGCCTCAGAACCGGCGCTAGTCTTCTCCAGTAGTTCTCCAGCGAGTTCCGTAAGGTCGGAAGCCTTGAGGCCGCTAATAACCTCCTCGACGATTCTTTCGTCCTCCAACAACTCGTTGTCGGCAAGTATCAATCTGGCGGCTCGTCCGGGTCGACGAGCTTCCAAATAAAGTTTGACAGCTCTCCTAGGATTCGTAGTCTCTATGATGGAGGCCGCGCGAACCGCTTGACCGCTGTCCAATAGCCAAGCCAAGTGACGATCTCGCAATTCTGATAAACCACTCCAGTTACGACTCTGGGCCAAGTTTAGGGCATCCTCCCAGCGCCAATAGCGTTGATACATATCCAACGCCTTGTCTAACTCATTCTGCTCCAAATAAATTGCCTCGGCGGTTTTTAAATCACCATTCAGTATGGCTAGTCGGGCCCAACAGTCCGGATTGGCTAGTGGTTCGTTGCCTGTCTCTTCAGCATACTTTTCACCAATCTTGAAATATGATAAAAAAGAAAACAAAAATATATTATGATTGTTGTCTCGAAGGAGACATAGATATTCATTAAAAAATAGAAAAACCTCAGCAGTCTCCTTCAGAAATTTCGCGCAAGCCACGTCGCCCATCGCAGCGTAGCACCTGGCAGCTATCATGAGCTTTTTCTCGTTCATCGCGTTTCTGGCCACGTTCTCCCACATGGTCTCTACTTGCGGACCGTCGCTCATGTTTTCCAGAAACAGGACAACTCGGTCGAAATCATTGTCATGTAACGCGGTGCCGAATTCGATCAATCCTTCGTCTAACAGATATGCCATCTTAGTACCGTGCTCCTCCACCATCACAGACGTTCGACCATCCTCTCGGACAATATCAATCACATCGCCCTTGATCGGCGTCAGCGTAACCGCTTCTGGCGCGTCTACGTTGTACCAAACGGCTAGAGTTTGACCTGTCTGAGCGACGACAACGTCGCTACCAGTCACCCAGGATGCAAAGGACACCCCTGTCACTAACAAGACTCTGCAGTGCCGTAAAATAAAGAATGATTAGAATAAGAAAATCTGGTTTTAATACAATATCATTTTAATATAAAATAATAAAAGTTACGATGCAAATAAAAATCGATATTTTTATTACTCTTTATTTTAGGTAAAATTACTGTAGTTATTTCAATAAATAAATTAGCCATTTGATGATATTTTTATTAGTACTCGACGATTCTTTCGTCATTACTTTAATTAATAACACTCATTTCAAGATCGAGATTGCTTTCTATAATTTCGCAATTTTGTTTTCAACTTTTAATTGATAAGAAAGACCTTTTATATCAAATCAATAGCAGGTACTCCACATAATTACCTTTCACCTTCGTCATCGCTTAACCAAAGGCGGCCTCGCTTGTCACGCGACAACAGTCGATGACCCGCCTCGCTCAGTTCCAACCAGTCGACGCGGGCGTCATGGACGATCATATTGATGGTCGCGCCGGATAATAGATCGATCACGCGAACGGTTCTTGGATCCAGTAGGTATGCCAGTTTCTTATTATCGCCCCCACCAGCCGAGGATCGTTCGTTTACGCGCACGCTAACCACGTGCGGGTTTACCGCCTCCGTTCGCACGGAACCAAGTGCTTCGTTCTGGCCGTACTCAACGATCGTCAGCTCACCGGAGCAAAAGATCAGGCATACGACTGGATACTCGAAGAAAAACTTCTCGCCGCCGGACCGGTCTTCCCACGGGATCTCGCTGATCAGACCCAGCTCGATATCGCCGATCAACAACGTGTGTGCCGTTCGAGCCACTACGTTGTTGTCTCTGCGCCCTAGGACGCGCACATCTTCGATCTCCAGACCCGTCTGCGATCTGATGACGATGGGACGCTGCGAGGAGTCGCTCAGAGGTCGAATCACCACTTGGCTGGGACCCACGTAGGCGACCTCGTGACTACCGCGAACCACTGTGCGTCTGAAAAATAAGAAAGTTTGATATAAAAAGATCGCGATATACATCCAAAACAATGTTGATTGATATGGCGATAGATAAACAGTCCTCTGTTCTTCATTAATAATTATTAATCAAGAACAGAATGACAGCATTGGGAGATTGATAACAGATTTGATCAGACATGTCAGTAGATTGACATCAACTGCATCCGTAGCCAACATAATCTGTTGGCAATAAGATCTGTTTTTCGATTATAGACTTGGCTGTGTGAAAAGTTATTCTGCAAAACAACATAAAATGAGATATTTATGCATTGATTATACATTCAAGGTGATATCAGTTTTGACGTAGAACTACGTCTTTCTCGGGGGGTATGGGGAAATTTGGGGGGTACGATTGCAACGTTTTCTTGCAACGTTTTCATGCAACGTTTTCTTGCAACGTTTTCATGCAACGTTTTCTTTTTCTCGAAAAGTATTAAAGAAAAATATACTTTATTATATAGTTTTTGAAAGCTCTCGATGTAAGCTAAATGTTTTCGGGGTTAATTTTTCGATATGGGTTTTTTCGGGGGGGCACGACTGCAACGTTTTCTTGCAACATTTTCATGCAACGTTTTCTTTTTCTCGAAAAGTATTAAAGAAAAATATACTTTTATATCACACGTGCGTGGAAAGTGGCCCATTCCGCGCGCGCCATCTGTACGACAAATAGCCAATTCCCCACGCGAGAAATTCCCCACTCGAACCCGTGCGGGAATGAGATATTTCCGCACTGCGTGCGGGAATATCTCATTCCCGCACGGCCTCGAGTGAGAAATCTCTCGCGCGTGCGAAATCGGCCATCCGTCGCACAGATGGCGCGTGCACAATAGGCCACTTTCCACGCACTTTGTAATATAAAATAGGGTGTGTAACACGTGCGGGTTGAGAATTGGACACTCGTGCGGGTGAACGCACTCGCCTTCGGCTCGTGCGTCCACTCCGCACTCGTGTCCAATTCTCAACTTCCCGCACTTGTTACACAAATAACTATTATATCACACGTGCATCCCAGCGAGAAATGACCTATCGAATCGACGTCAAATTGACGTCGAAATCATCGATATTACATTCATATCGAAATAATGCTCGAAATTTGGAGCTTATTTCGATGTTTGTGCTTTATGACATTTTTTGAAAGAAGAGATTATTTGTGACATACATTCATCGCGCCAGACTGTAAACAGGCAAATTATGTATTTTTTGTTAAGACATCGATATTTCATCATTTCGATATCGATTCGAAGCTATTTTGATTTGCCTGTCAAATATATAATAACTTGCCATTATATAAAATACAATATGAATAAAAAATTATATAATTGTATTGGCAGACATGGATAATGTAAATATTTTATGATTTGAGCATTATAATAATTGCGTTACAATATTAATTTTTTTAGGCTTCCATTTCTAGTTACTTTATAACTGTAAAAGTCACAACAAAATTCCTGTTT